>JBBPUI010001173.1:0-11641 GCA_038094615.1 Heimioporus aff. retisporus | reverse complement strand
GACGGGGTTCAAGTCCCTAGCGACGATCCTACGCGACTGCCCGTCGTCGAACGTCAAAGAAGAAGGCCTGCTCTTCCTGCTCGAGCTCCTTGCGCCCGATCTGAAAGAGCCGACGCGCCAGGCGAGCGTGTTCACGCTCCTGCGCGTGATTGTGGCGTGCAAGCTGGTCGTGCCAAAGCTGTACGACCTTATGACGCGCATCGCGTCCATCGTCGTCACCTCGCCGTCGGCGCACGCGCTGCTGCTCTAGTTTCTGCTCGACTATCCGCAAGGCATGGGGCGGCTGCAGCGCACGCTCGCGTTCTTCGCGCAGAACGTGGGGGGTATGCACACGCCGAAGGGCGGGCGAGCGTGTTGTAGCTGTTGCAGGCGGTGGTGACCAAGTTCGACATGGGGTTGATGCAGAAGCATGCCGAGATGTTGTTTGTAGTGTTGGTGTTGTACGTGGCGAACGATGCGGAGAAGGGGTATTGAGTCGCTGCGGCGGGCGTGATTCGGGTGCTAGTGAAGCGGTTGTAGGGGAATGGCAAGGACGAGGGCAAGGACGAGGGAGGAGGCGAGGGGGAGGCACCAGAGGGGTTGTTGACGCGCATCGTGGTAGGACACGTGCACGCGTGAGCGGGGCAACAAGACAAGGGCGCGTTGAGGAGCATTGCGGTGTAGGTGTAGAGCGGCACCGTATCTGGATGGGATCGTGGCGGATTTGAACGCGGTCGCGGAGCGGAGTTGTGCGTGGGTTGCGGGTAGGATGGAGGTCGATGACGAGGTGGAGGACGGGGAAGACGATGCGGGCGGACGCGAGGCCAAGGTGTTGCACGCACCCACAAATCGAATTGAATGAGTTCCACTCACCACGGTCTTGTTCACCTTCGTTCCGTCACATATGAGCTTGGCCTCATACCTGCCGTAACTAGTAGTAGGCCCAGACGAGTTTATAGCATTTGCTGAACGTGGTAGATATCCTTCTATGGATGGTGAACTGCAACATGTACGATCGGCGGCATTCTTATCAAGTATCAGGGACGTATGTTCATTTATGAATGGAGGGTGCCAGCTACACGTTTCCGACATCTTCCCACACTATGCTGTACATTGACTTCGACGGCGCCCAAGTGCTGCGCTCCGCCTGCCACTCATCCGCCACGTACCAGGTTATACTCAAAACGTGTGTATAACTCGCATGAGCTACTCGTCACCACCCTTCGACTTTTGGGAAGAATCCAAGAAATACGGACAGCTTTTTCGTCGCCACGTTCTCGACCTGCTCAAGAACGTAACCGAATCAGAGTACTTCAAGTCTGCCTCATCTCGAGCTAGCTTGTCAGCCGCTATAAACAACTTTGTTCGTTCGACATCCGCTATTCGTGACGCCGTCCAAGACAAACTCGATGCACATGATATCCGGGTTGACACGCTCGTCAAGGAGGCAAAGGCCATTCTCACTGCGGTTGCCCACGAAGCGAAGAAAATCCCTTTCTCGGCCGAGGTGCTCAATATTGGCAAAATGCAGTGGCATGCTGTCCAGTCGCAGTTAGACGATATCGTTGCTTCGCTCAGCAACTTGCTTCGAGAATTTGGAGCACAGCAAAAAGTGCATGAGCTTCTTCTCGCGGTTGGTATGTCGTTTCAACGCTTTCGGTGCCAAAGATGGAATGAAATTGATCACGGATTCCACAGGAACATTGCGCAAGCAATCTCCGTTACTTTTTCAGGCCCTCGTGATTGGCACTGTTCTCATTGGTATTATTCGGTCAAGATTTTCACTGAGACTATTTGGCTTTGGAAGTTTGGGGCCCGTGAAACGTGCGTAGTGATTATCGTGTCATGCACTGGCACATAAGCTCACTGACTCGGTACCTTAGACTCCGCGGCTGCCAACTATCAAAGGCGTGTGTATGGGCCAAGAGTGGCACATGGTAGCACGTTTTCTGACCTCCAGGCAGGTGGAATGGGTGGCCCGATCCCGTGGTGGATTCGTGGCCTCAGAGTAGGGCTACTCATTGGAGCAGGTGTACTGGTGGCGCGCTGCATAAATAACTGATCAGAGCTTCGTTTTCTCTTGTACTCTTATTCTGTATATGTAGGATGCTGATGCGTTATAAGAAAGGTGCCCAAGCCGTCGCTCGAGGCTCAGTGATTCCCGACGGCTTTCAATGTCAATATGATAGGGGACAGAGAACACGTACAAGGGGTAATATGCATTGTGACGCGGATATTACCACTTATATGAAGTCTTTCCAATGGCATCAAGGAGGCGTAAATTGACCTCATGCGCCTCTAATATCTGGGACCAGATAATGGTGTCATCTAAATATACGTGATGCGATGTTGATGGTGCGGAGAGGTGCTCCATACACCCATGATGCATGATGGCCGTGTCTTATTCGGCTTGGTGCATACATCATGGCTGCATTCATCTCCAGGCAAGTCAGCCGCACACAACTTGAAATACATATTCCGTTCTCAAAATTCAAGCTCAATGGAAAAACAGCACCGGGGACCCCGCTGCCTCAAAATATCCTTGCCAAACCCTCCTCCCCGCCGGCGGCCATCTCTTCCAAGATCTCCCTTGCATCGCATGCCGGCCGCGAAATGACCGGCCGCTCATTCGCCACGCTCTCCTTGACCTTGAGCGCGGCGCTGCACAGCACGCTCAGTACCGTCTCCTCCGGCTCTACGCGCGTTTTGTCCTCGGGTTGCAACACCGCGCGAATCGCATGCAACGGGAGCACCAAAGGAAGCGTCCTAGAGATGAGGTACGCCCTGCGCTCACCCGTCAGATGACACCGCTGCAAAAAGAAAAAGTGATACACGTACTTTACGACCGATTGCAGCGATGTCGGGTGCGTCGCCAAGGACGCCACCAGACGCGCCATGTGCCTGCACATAGAGATCTGCCCGAGATGCGTCAGCCGCCAAACACACACAGAAACACACGCACCTTCGTGGTTCGCTCGAAACGCCTCGTGCACCAACTCGACGCACGTCTCCCGCGCCTTGTCGCCTACCCCGCCGTGCGCCAACGCCAACACAAAGCTCGCCGCGATTTCTTCCTCGCTCCCCCGCGCACCCGCGACGAGCTCGATCACGACCGGATCTACACGCGGCTGACTGCGCATCAACGCACCCAGCGCCTCCACCGCCCGCGTTCGCACGACGATGCTCGACCCAACGCCGATCGACTTGGCGAACGTCCGCTGTAGCTGTGGAAAGAATGGCTTGACGTGGTTCGGTATCCGCGCCAACATGACCGTGAGCGCGGATAGGATAGCCGTCTTAACACCAGGCGGATACGTAGTCGCTTGCGTCGCTACGTGGATGGGGGGACCAGTAAACGGCACGACGAATGGCTTGATGGCGACTTCGTCGGTACGCTCGACGAGGTCGCCAATCGCATACGCTGCGTTTTCACGTTGCTCGTTGCTTCCTGTCGTCAGACCTGCGAGGATGACAGGCACTGCAGGCGCCACGCCTTTGGCGAGGCTGAACCCAGGCACCGTCCATCCTGGCACGCCCGTGCTCTCGATCGTCCGACGCAGCGGGACCACCAACGGCTCCAGGTCGTCTTTGGGCACCGACTTGACAAACGTATCAAACGCCTTCCACGCCGCCGTGTGCACGTCCGTTTCGGGATCGTCGAACGGGGAAACGAGCTGTCGAACCCGGTCGATACGGTACAAGGATGCACCGAGCTGCGAGGCCTCGCAAAAGAGAGCAAAGAGGTCGCACGCACGTGCACGGCGCGCTGGCGTATCGCTCTTCATCAGCACACGCACGTAAGAAAAAAAAAGGCATGGTGTCCTTACCATCCCAGCAACAACAACATCAACGTATTCAACCGTTCCAGATCTGCGATCGACCCCAGCAGCGCGTGCAACGCCTCGTCCAGTGCCGACATCAGCTCCTCGTCCTTCTCGTCCCCTTCTTCCTCCAGCACCTTGACTAACGCATTCAAAATGACCGTCAAACGCCTGCTCAGCGTATGACCCGCCACAGTAACCAGTGATGCCAACCCCCTCGGGTTAAATACTGTCATCGGCGTGGCGACCAACGTTGGAATCAACACGGGGTACACCGTCGTCGCCTGTACCTAGCAACCACCGTCACTTACACACACGCACACATACCACGAGGCAGCACACACCGACATGACCTCCCGAAGCGCCTGCAGCGCCGTCCCAGAACCCGCCCCGAGTTGCCGAAGCGCTTCCAACAACGGCAGTATCGTCTTGTCGATCGCCTTGGCGCCGATATGCTCTTGAAGGACATCAAACGCTTTCGCGGCCGCTGTCCGCACGGTCGCGTCGTCGTCCACGAGCGAGGCATGCACCATGCCGATGATCTCTGTCTCGTGCCCTTCGCGCTGGGTATCCGTCGTACTCTCCCTATCAGATCCGTCAGCAGTGAACCCCACCCAGACAAGGCCCGATAACGCACATGATGTCTGAGAGCATGAGACACACCCCCTGTCGAGTGCGTGCGTCCACCGACGAAAATGTCTGCTGCAAAATCGGAATCATCTCGCCCAAGATCATTTCCCCAAAGTTGCGACACAGTTCCGCCGTCGTCCACATGGCCGTCTGGAACAACATCCGTCATATCGGCGTCCAACACGAGTGACGACGACGACGCACCTCTTCCTGCTCCATCTCGTGACTCGCACACAACTTGACCAGCTGCCTCACCAGCTCGGGCAACATCTCGCGCACTAGCCGCCCGCATCAGCAAAAAAAAAGGCCCTCGCAACACCCCACCCCCACCGACACGCACTTGTACGCGGGGTGTTGTGCATAAGCGCCTTCCAGATATGCATCGACGACTGCCGGACGACGTGGACCGCATCCTGATGTGTCAGCGCCAACGCGATCGCGACGCGCGTCGGCCACGGGTCCGCACGATCGACGCTGTCCGCGATCACCATACCCTGTCGTACACCAACACATACATGTTCGTCAAAAGAAATAAAAATAAAAAAAAAAAGTGCAGGGGATACGCACATAGGCATCGAATTCCGGCGCGAGGTGTTTGGCCTACAACCCTCCTCAGAACACGGCGACGACGACACGACCTGACCAGACGCACCTTGTCCCAGTACAACGCCTCCAAGGCCTACGGCTGATGCACCACCACCGCTGAAATCGCCTTGGCCGCGCTCGTCCACACGTCCGCGTGTTCATGGCCTATCCCATCCCCCTACAACCAGCACCAACCCCCGACGCGACTTGACCGCACGCACCCAACAACGGCAACAGATCCGCCAAAAAGCCCTCGGGCACGTCCAGTCCATTGTCCTCCCACACATGGCTCGCCAACCGCGCGTTCTGAGCGTCCGCATCGTGGCACGCGACCCACAGCTCGGGCGACCAGTCCAACTCGGTCACGTCGAACGGCTAACGCGCGCCAAATCAGCCCCGTGTAGCCCTCGCGCATAAACACCATCACGCACCTGCAGCGCCCAGAGACACGCATGCCGGACGTGCGCCTCCTGCGAGAGCGTCCCCGCAACGAACAGGAAAACACCACACACGCACATTCGCTCCGGTGAAATTTGATCACGTCCAGCACGAGCGCGGCCTGCCCAAGCGCCGCGTCCGCATCGTGCTCGTCGTCCTTGCGCGCCTCGATGCCCACCTCGCCTTGACGGACCACCCATTCGAGCAAGAACCCCGCAAAGCCGAAGGTGGCTGCGTCCAATGGGGCCTGCTCGGACAGCGTCCGCAGCCTATACAACACGCGCAGCACCAGTGCTGCCCCTTCTCAGTATCCACACGAAAGGAAATAAGAAAAGAAAAGAAACACGACACACCATCCAACGGCTCTTCCGCCATCTCCACAGGCATACTCCCCACCCCGAGCGCCCTTAACACACCTACCCACCGCCGTATCACCCCCAGGCGCACCGAGCACCCCCGCGTGAGACCGAGCCACGTCTCGAACGGATGCTCCCTGACGAGCCGCACACGCCACGCCCATCTTGCGGATGTACCTGTCCAAGTCATTGACTAGTCCAAGTGAGCCCCACCTCGAGTCCTAAAAAAGATGGAATACGCGACGCGCCGTGGCCTTTGTTTTGGGCACCCGACATCGACTGCACCCCAAAGCTGTCCTCATCCACCTCACTGCGTCGCTCGAAGACACCCGCGCGGCAGTCAAAGATTGAAGGCAGTGATAAACAGTACCAAATGTGCCACCCAAAGTCACGAGCAAGGAAAAAAAAAACTTGGAGTCGAAGTCAGGACTCGGACACACAGAAGACTCGAAACCCACCGCCACTGGACGTTGCGGACACCTCCATCCCTGCCCGCTCAAACCGAGTACGTACTCCAAGAACGGACCCTGCCAACCGGCCCCGGGCATGAACATGAACCTGAACACGCCGCACGCAGCGCGTGAATGTCGACTGCAAGGATGTCCTCATCCTGCACGAGGACGATCCATGGTCATGCTTGCACCTGCCTCACACCTCCTTGAAGCCCGATTTTGGCTTTACTTCTTTGATCTAGAAGCGCTCGTATATCTCCAAAGGCCCGCCCTTTGGTGCCAAAGAAGACATGCACGGTCGCAACGTTCGAGTCGTACGTGAAAAATCAGTGCACAGGTAGGTGTCTTGGCCCACAAACACTGATTCAGAGCGTTTGAAAAAACGAGACCTTGACACGATGGTCATTGTACTCAATTGCTCGGGAATCCACGGCAGTACCTACATGTGAATGAACTACGTTCCGAATCGGATACCAGCCGCCATCGATGAGGCGCGAATGCAGCACCCGCTTGTTTATAGTTCGGGTTGGGGGTGCTGCCTACAGTGGCCGTAGAAGGACGGTCAGAAGATAAGTACTTCCGGTTCAACCTACACTTGAGGTGATCGCGGCCCTAGATCTCGGCTGTCTAGCTCTTACCTCTGAAAGGAACCACCGATGGCCAACAACAGGTAAGCCATGTGTACACCAACTATGATTGGCATACGGCTCACGGATGAAGGCATTATGTGGCACTGTGACGCCCAAGAGCAACATACACTCTTTTGGTCTTGCCCTCCGGGGAAGGTTCCCAAATGCCGGCTTCGTATCGGTGCCGACATTTTTCATTCTTTGATAATGTCAGGCAGTTGATCCAATGGTCTAAATTGCAATGCGATGCAGTCATCATGCTATGCCTCGCCGACCTGAACGTGAGAGGTTGCAGGATGCACACTGTCACGGCATTCGACGATGCCGATTACCGATGAAGGAGAAGCCGGCTTCAGAAGCGATCATATCTACTATGCAGCAACTCTTGCATGATTTCCCGAGTCCGTGCGTCTACAAGATTTGGGGTTCGATGAATGATCTTGAAGCTTGCATGGCTCACGCAAGGTAAAGGTAAAGAACTGATCAACCCACCCGTTCTACGTCAAAGATGAGAAGCCACATGATGTGGATGCAGAAAACACCTTCGAAGAGGTGACAAAGATACGTACAGTAGCTGCACGCAAGGTGTCACAACACCAGGCAGGCGAGACCCGAGACTTGAAGGCGGTTTTACGATTTTGCAGCCAATGTAATTTCTCATGCTATGTATTGCTACTATGGAGTACAGTGTCCCTGAGACAGACGTAGGCGGCATTGAGTATGAAGTACAGCTTTTGTCTCCAGCAGGATGGTTTCATGAGAGAATTCCAAAGAACCAACTACTGAATTGATGGTATCTGATTGGCATCCATCAAGGTTTGCTTGCCACAACGATGTGGCCAAGCTCATCAAAAGTAGAGATAGAAGAGGTCGTGGCATACATGTTTCATTGGGCGCCAAAGGAAACAAGGCTGCGTGGGCGTCAGGGTATATATGCTGTGAAGGTAGTCAGCAAGCTCAACCACTCACCTACATCCACCACGCACGCCCAGGGAGCCCACTGCCACAGATTCTCATGTCGAGCGCGATGCTTCATCAATCTGACGAGCCCCAGCTGCTTCTATCAATGGAAACACCCGAGAACTTCTCGTATACACTCGCGTTCTCCGACGAAAGTCATATTGTTACCGGCCATGAAGACGGGACTGTGAGGATCTGGAGCCTGGATGACGGAAAGGAAGAAATGCCATCCATGGAGCACGAGGACAGTGTGTGGCACCTTGCTGTAACCCGGGATGGCAAAGCCATCATCGCCAGCGAGGGTGAAGGGGGGATCAATGTATGGGATGTTGAAACACATACACTTCTCGCACGATGGACTCACCCAGAGGAACTCCCAAGCATTGCACTTTCACAAGATGATCGACTGGCCGTGGTCGGTGGTGGGCATACGGTGTCCATCCATCGTGCTTCTGAAGGAAAATGGCCAATTGAACATATGATCACAGTCGACGACGGTATCTGGGGTGTTGCATTTTCTCCAGATGGAACGAAAATCGCATGTAGAACTTCGGAAGGTATCGATGTGTACGACGTTGGTAGCGGTAAACTTCACTTTTATGGGTGGGATCTTGACGAAGATGGCTGGACCACGGCCGAGGTGGTATGGTCACATGATGGAAGCAGACTCTTCTTCTCGGCGGACGAATTGATTCACTGTCTGGATTCGCGAACAGGAGAACAAATCGGAGAGCCATGGACGGGACATACGGACGTGATAAATTCTCTCTGTATTTCCCCAGACGGGTCGGTCCTTGCAAGCGCCTCAAGTGATCACACCGTCCGTTTCTGGGATACAACCACCGGTCACCCTGTCGGACAACCTCTGCAGCATGGGGCATGGGTATGGGCTGTCCGGTTTTCTCCCTCTTGTGAATTGGTGGCTTCTATTACACTCTTCAAGATTCATCTATGGAAGTCACCCTCTATCGTTTGTCTACTCACTCCCATTGCCTGCTCGCCACCCTCTAACATGACTCCATGTTATGCAGCATCAAACATCCGAATTCAAGTGCGTCTCCTCACACCCTGAATTAAGCTAATATTGAATTCGTTAGTTCCGATATCCTCCCACCCTTGGACCTCACACCTGCTATTGTCAATCAAAGCGACCAGTATATCGCCTCGGGAGGTTTTGGCGATATCTACAGATGTTGGTATCATCGTGATCTGTCGAATAAGGAGGTTTGATTCTGTCACTTTGGTCAGGGTTGCATGTAATGTACTCCTTGCTTAGGTTGCAGTGAAGGCATTCCGATTCAGCTTTGTATTGGACAGTGATGAGGCCAATAAATCAATAAAGGTACCTTCTCCCACCACTCCAAAAGAATACCATTCAATATTTTCCATAGATGCTCCGTCGGGAACTCGGAATTTGGAGGCGACTCAACCATGTCAATGTTGTCCCGTTCCTGGGTATTGCATATGGGTTCGGGATGCAGGGTGCCTTGTCGTTGGTGTCATTATGGATGCCGAATGGTTCTCTCCAGCATTTCGTGAACAAGCATAATGAGACGCTTGATGTCGATCACCGACTCGAACTTGTGTGTTCACAGAAATCGAACAGCATTGATATTATCTAACTGTATATGACAGCTGCTCGATATTTCTAATGGTCTGGATTACCGTCAGTATTATTTTCACTTTTAAATCTCTGAATTAATGCTACATCACAGTGCATTCTATCCCCCTCGTTCACGGTGATCTGAACTCTGTAAGTACGATTAACACCATTACTGTCCTTTTACTCTGACAGAAAGATAGAACAATATTTTGCTCGATGTCGATTACAATGCTCGACTAGCCGATTTTGGGTATGCTTCCCTGGTGGGAAGCATTCCTGAGGCGTTGTGTTATCTCCAGAGGTCGACCACACGGCCAGGGGCTTTACGCTGGATTGCGCCAGAGCAGATCAAATCCGACGAGACTTGCGCCCGAACAACCAAGAGTGACATATACTCGTTTGGTTGTGTTGCGCTTCAGGGAGGTTACCCTGAATACGAGTGCTAGGTCTGTGTTGAGTTTTATTTTCAGGTGTTATCAGGCAAGCAGCCCTGGTCAGAACTACGATACGATGTGGGCGTCATCCCACACTTGGCCAAGGGCCATAACCCTCGTCGACCAGAGTGTGCAACATTGCAAGATCCCCACTGGGAGTTCATTCAACAATGCTGGTTACCGAGAGAGGATCGACCATCCACAACTGCGATCATCTTCACTATCCGGCAGTTCTTGAAAGCGTGTCCACGGAAACTGTCCCTTCGAGACTCAGTGATAATATGGCAAAGACAGACTGATTCTCATGCGGAACAATCATCTTCTCTCGAGCCTTCGATGGATAAATCTGGTGTGCATCCCAACCCAGATGTTTATAGGATGAAAAGAAAAGGTATGGGATACTCTTTACGGCTACCATTCGTTACGTTCATTTCACATCAAGAACGAGCAACTACACTAGATGTGGACTTGGACGTAAGGCACACTCAAATGAGGCGATATGCATAGTACAGGTGCGGTGCTACCATTTAGTAACTGTAGACTTAAATCGAAGAGATACGGGTGAGCTTATGCGACATCTATGTTTTCAGAATGCAGCAAATACGGTTGGGATGATGCGACATGTGATACTCCTTTATTTAACCTCTTGTTCCAATCATTGCCCAGCGTCTAAATTGTTGAATCCCCGGTTTCTTATGACAGGCAGCGAAGATAGAGACATTTTTGTAGCCCCGGCAGTCCGAAGTATACTGTGGTTAGACAGGCGCTTGTTCTCCATGCGAGCAGGTGTCGCAGGATGACCAGGCTCGCTATCGTTGACGTCAGGAATTAGAAGTAGCGAGCATGAGTTTTGAAACCTCAAGAAACATCGATATCGTAATGTTATTAGTCTGAAGGGCCATCCTCGAAACTAAGCACTTCCCGGTACACACCGCCAGGGAACGTGATGAGGGAAGGTAACATGTGACGAAGGCAGGACTGCAGCAAGGTGGGGGTGTCGAGATCACGCAGATGGGCAGAGCAGAGGTGTGCAGTGATTCACGGTCGGCCCTTGAGAAAGACGTGTCACGGGACTCTGATCTGGGTCTGCTATTACCTAATACTAGTACTATGAAACTTTAGGTGACCTTACTCCACGGGTTCCACCAGCTTGCGACATCAAGCCTCTTGCCATGTTGAACTCGGACTCGGAGGAGGTCATACATCGCGTAAAACGATTCAAGGTCTGTTGTTGATTTGTATATTCCCTTCTTTTGCTCACCACTCAACTTCTAGCATCAATCGTACGCAGAATCATTAAAAGAAGTCTACCTGCCGTCGGCGCTCGACCTTACAAAATTTGATGAAGACTTGACGGTACTTCGACTTTTTCACACCTCGAAACGCGCTCGAATATGATCTAGGATAATGAGTTGCACTTTTACGCGTCTCTCCAGCAATGAACTCAACTCGTGCGTGGACCGCAGTTACACGTGCTCGCGTACGTGACGCACGCGTCGTTGACATACGTGAGCGCGCCGACGCCGCGTTCGACGACCTGGACGGGTGCGTCGACAACGTGGCGCGCGTTGCGTCGTCGTGTTTGGCGAGTCGAGCAAGGACGTGCAGCACGACGATTTTAGGACCAAGATGCGCGAGGCGTGCGGGGGTTGGACTGCTTTTCGCTCGCGGCGCGGTACCTGTTGCCGAGCCGGATTAACGCGCTGTTGGTCCCCCTGAGGTCGGTGATGGAGGTGACGAACTCGGCGAAGCCG
>JBBPUI010001172.1:0-11642 GCA_038094615.1 Heimioporus aff. retisporus | reverse complement strand
TCGGGGGATAATAGACGGCATCGTAATAAATTGGGTAGTCAAATGTGCTATGAGGATAGGACGGTGGAATGTACATGTCCCCAATGAGACGCGGTGCATGGCATGGTAACTTGTCCACAAACCTGTGTTATCTCAGCTCCAAAAAAACAAAAAACAAAAAAAGAAATAGAAC
This sequence comes from Heimioporus aff. retisporus, assembly GCA_038094615.1. Lineage (NCBI taxonomy): Eukaryota > Fungi > Basidiomycota > Agaricomycetes > Boletales > Boletaceae > Heimioporus > Heimioporus aff. retisporus. The sequence continues at coordinate 11,470 of JBBPUI010001172.1, read as the reverse complement.
AAAGTTACTTACATTCACGAGTCGTCGCTGACCGCGAGGACAAGGGGAAGCGAAAGGAATAAACGAACAAGCCTTACATAATAGTAGTTTACAAAAATGGTAAAAAGTTCGCTCAGTCCCGTTTGCAGGGAATTTTGACGTATCCAGCCGACAAAACCCTCCTCCAGTGGAGTCGGGGATCTGCACAGTGACTGACCGGTCCCATAGACCTTGCTGGACGCCCCATTTGAAAGATCCTAGTCTGGCTACATGGAACGCCGGCCCCCTGACACACAACCCGCGCACTCCCGTGTAGCCTTGCGACGCCCCACGTCCCTGTCACCCTAATGCACACACTCGGTCGCAGATGGAAGCTCTCGTTTGCGCAAGACCGTCGCGGCGAAGTCAGCAAGGGCGGCGCACAAGTTTCAATGTGCCCCACCTTCCCGATGCGCTTTGCGCGCCCACCCACATCCATCGTGCACATGCCAAAGGTCTGTCGCTGTCGCTGTCGTGCCGTTGCCATCATCCTCTCGACATGTGCAACGCTTCAATCCGGTTATGCCAAATAACTCGCGTCATTCCTCTTCAGTCTGTTTGGCCGGAAACTGCTTAACGACCAAGGTCGTGCTGGAATTGCGCAGCTTTGGACATGCGTCATTGCCAGAGAATGTATGGGGCTGGTAAGAATTAGTATTCAGTCGTGTCGTTGGTGCTTCTGAGTGCCTAGGAGCGTCAAGTAGGTGGTTCTCGATTCGAAGCTGACATTATGCATGACTACGGACAGGTCCAGAACAAGCAATGGCTGATAAAGCTAAGCCAAGTCAATTATGTCTCGCATGGGGGCTGGGTGAATGAGATCAAGATTGGTTATGTTTATACCATACGTCCCCGTTCTTGCACCGTCACGGTGCCTCGGCCCCCTCTTTACACTTTCCAACTGGCAGTGGATGACACAGGAATCTTGCAGATTCCTTCAATTCCCTCGTCTTTACGTTTCTCACCGTCTCGCCAGTGTTGTGTGACAGTGTTTCCTCGTCTCGTCTCGTTACCCACCCTTTTCCCCTACAATTTCATACCCGCTACCTGCTTTACGTCTACGTCTCTTTCGTGTCCATTCTCCGTCGCGATGTCGGGTTGCGTCGCTTCGTGTCATCACTCTCAAACACGCTTAGGGTCATCGCCAAGTGGCCCGTGTTTACTGCCTATCCCCCTTTCCTCCTCGTCCGGTGCGTGGTTTCAAGACTAAGCTGATTGAGGCTATTGCAACCCGAAGGAGGTAGCGGGAACGAACGCTTACGCGATCCACCCCCTCAGTGACAGTTCACGACCGTATTCCCGTAAGGTCGACCTCGGTCCAACCCTTCGCCAACGCGAAAGGAACATTTCCCTCGATGATCACGGGGGTGTAGTTCAGGACAACGCCCATCCCTTTCTGGCACCGGCTGTGATATGGCAGAACAGTGTCGAACCCGCCTGTTTCGTCGGGCTTTCACTTCGTGGCATGCTCCTGTTTCATCTGACACTGCTAGCAGCTGTTTAGCGCTTGTACAGCGTGTCTTGGAGAGGGGGGGGGTATATAAGTCCCTGCCCAAACCCGGAGCACCGAGCATACAAAGCCCTGCACATTCACTCACAACGTCGACATGCAATTCTCGAAGAGCTTCATCGTGCTCGCTACGGCCGTGTTCATGGTGTCTGCCATGCATGTCACGGAAACGCACGATGTATGTTACCTCGCTGGTTTCCATACTACGGGGCCGAATGCTCACAATCTGTAGCCTTCCATCGATCAGATTGTCGAAAGGAGCGAACCTAGCGAGACCACCCATGTTCTTGTAGGTTATGCTATCGCTTCGGTAGAGAAACCGTCTGCTCACCGTAGCTTTCCCAGATTCCCACCCCCATGGATAACTGAATCGGACGAACGTGGGAACGAGAACAAGCGCCTTGTAAATTGCCTCGTCGCTTCGGTACGAGGGAACGATCGCTCACTTTTTTTCTAGGTGATCCCGCGCGAATCTGACGAAGATTCGGACAAACGTGGCAGAGAATAATTGACGCTCGCGCTCGTGCTACCTGAGATAAGATGGATTCAGTAAGATAATCTGTACACGGACCGGTGGCGGTTCGTTTTTTCATCGTGTCACAATTGTGTTGAATCAGAATGAGGAACGTTTCGTTCTAAGATATGTCGAGGTGAATATGTGCGCACACTGGCAGTCGGAACTTGTCGGAGATAGGCCACGCCTTTGGTCGTGAGGCTGAGATTGCACCAGGATAAACTTGCAAGTGCCAGGCGAGGGTGAAAATGTAGAACATTGTCACCACGCTGCACAGCTAAAGCGTCACGCCAACGGAGCCATAGCTTTTTTCTCAGCAACCACCAAACCTTGAGCATCGCTTGCAAAAGCGTGACGAATTCGGGTGACGACAACGACGACATTTTTGTTGGTCGCCTAGGAAAACATAACGACCGTATCAGTACCCTCCCGAGCTCTACGCGCGGGTCGACTTGGTAAAGTAGAAGGACACCGGGGCTCCACGGCCCGGAACCTTCATCGTGCCATTGCAGCGTGTCGCTAGTTTACGCCAAACCACTTTCCCTTCTTTTGCCTTCGTCCTCGGTAAATGCAAATCGTTGCCCGAATCCCCGTGCACGCGATCGCCCAGCCGATCTGTCTAGAGGGGAATATTGATGCAAGCGCTCGGTGTCTCCCGTGCGTCTTTACCAGCTGCGTTGCCGACCTCCACGTGCCTCTCACGCGTCCTGGGCTGTAAAAGTCTCACGTCGACGCGTAGTCCGGGACCCGGCTCGTCGACAGACGTTGCGGCAAACTTATTTCGTTGTCATCGCATGGATGTGCTTGGTCCCATCGGATGGTAAGCATCACCGACTGTCTCGTGAACAAACGATATCATGCAGGCACGGGAGGCACGGGCCGGCCACGTCGACATGCGGGCAAACAGAATGGGGAAATGTACAAGGCTTGGGCAGGCATGCGACACCTATACGGGGCCATCACGATATCGTTGGTCGTCCATGAACTAGCTCTCCACTGATATATGATACAAGATCAGTACATCCGCGCCGTTCCGTCTCCGAGTCACACCAAGTCACAACCCATCGTCCGCATCCACCAAATCCAACAACGACCCCCTCGGCTGCTTCACCTCCTCCCCCACGAACGCCAACACGCTCTCAAACACCTCCGTCCGCTGACCGAACCGCTCCGCGCTCACCACCTTCCGTCCCTCCTCCCGCGCCTCTTCCGGGTCCTCCTCCATCTGCAACACTACCCGGTTCCGCTTCCCGGGCGTCGTGCACGACGTCGAGGCGCGTGGTATCCCCTCTTCGTCTTCGTCGTCGATCACATTCGTCCACACCTCGTCGGGCGTGTTTGGGCGCGAACGTTTCTTGGGAGGCTCCTCCCGCCCAGCAGGCGACAACAGGTGTGCGAGCAGCGATCGGAACACGCGCGTCTCTTCAGCATGGGTATGATCGACAACGTCAGACACCTCTGTTTGCAGATACCGCAGCGCCTTGACAGCCGGTTGCTCCTCGCACATCTCGCGAAACCTGAGGGACGTGAGCAGGGGGTGGGTCACACAAACTGTCAACCCACCGTTGTTTCCGAATGAGGTACTTGGCCTGTCGTATCACCGTTTCCGGCGCAGCCCTACATCCCGTCAGCATCCCATCGCGAGGGCCTTTGTGTATACCACCGACCTCACGAGATCCATCACCCAAAAATCATCCAACCGTGTCTCCCGTACACCATCCTTCTCCTCCTTACCGGCTTCTCCCCAATGTCCACCACCCTCTCCCTCCCTTGTGCCTCCCTCCCTGTCCCTGTCCTTATCCTTGTCCTCCATACCTCGTCCCTCACCCGCATTCCCACCATGCATATACACCTTTTTCGTCCGCTCATCATACACCACTTGATGTGCATACCTCGGCAACGGCACCTGGCGCACGCCACCTTCATCCGACACCACCTCGGGCAGTATCTGCGTCCACTTGCCCCCCTGCCCCGGATGTACATATTGATACACCCAATTCGGCGCATCCGAACGGAGGACCGTCAACGCCGACGTCTGTTGCGCCCGCGTTAGTCCACAAAACCTGTCCATGCGCGTCAGCGCGTGACAAGCAGAAAAAGAAAAGAGCACGCCAACGCACACGTAAATTTCGCGCAACGTCGGGTCGATCACCGCTCGCTGCGTAAAACATGCATCCGGCCCTCCGCTGCCCGTAAAGTTGCCGAAAAGTTCCGAGACAGTGTTGGTCGCGATATCGTACGCATACATGTCTGACAGGTACTTGTCCTCGCGTTGCCCGGCAAATATAAAGAGTGTATGCGTCCGCGGATCGAGCACCATCGAGTGTCCGAACCGAGGGAGGAGCGTCGGTTGCGGGGTCGCCGTGGCCGGAGATTGGACCGGTCTAGAAAAATAAGTGTGGAGAGCGTCCGAGCAGTGACATGACCACGCACTGGAGCAACTTCCACTTGCTCGACCGGACGCTATAACTATACAACCCCGAATATTTTGGCGAGTCCCAGTCGCCATCGACGACCCGGCCGCCCGAGACGTACAATACCTGCGCCTCGCAGTCCATCACCATCTGATGGTCGAATATGAGCGGGGGTCCGCCCGAGCTCTGACATTTCGTCGTGAGTGTCGTGTCCAGCCCGATCCAGGGCGACGCACCGCCGTATCAAATGTCAACAAGTCCCATTTGCCCACGTCGAGCCCACGCGTATGATACCGATAAAACTCGGAACAATACGCTGCAGGTCCCCTCCCACCGCGCTCGCCTGCTCTTCTCACCACCTCCTCGTCTTCGGGCCGTACGGCTACATCTCCGTCTCCGAGTCGCCCGAGCAAATAAATACAGCCGGACTTGGTGTCGAACACCATTTTGTGACAACTCCGCGCAATCGGCCCATTCTTTTCGAGCGCGGTACTGTGGCTGATGACGCGCCACCGGTCGGTCGGGACATCATACACCCAAAAGTCGTCGAGAGAGGTGTAGCCGTCCCACCCACCAAAAAGATAAATTTGGCTGTGCTCTGGATCGATGCACATGGCATGTCCGCCACGCTGCGAGGGCGCGTCGCCGTCCGCGTCGACGCCATGCAGACGGCGCCACTGTGCGTGAGGCTGGCAGGATTGGAGGTAAGATTGGAAGAGGCCAGCGGATGAGGCTTGGACGAGGAGGGACTCGGCGTCGTCCCAGTTTCCGTGGAGGACGAGGGCGGTATGCAGAGCGGTTACGATGGGGTGTTCGAATTGGATTTGAGAACGAGTGAGGATGGATTGGAAAGGGGTGAGGAGACGGCGTTCGCGGAGGTGCTTGAGGATTTGGCGGAGGACAACGGTCTCGCGGTGCTGTCGGATAGGTTTACGGGTGTTCACGGAACGAGAAAACAACCAACGCACCTCGTCGTACCGTACTCGTATACGTTCTACATACGACGACTCCGTGATTCCCGCGACAGACACGTACCAAATCGAGATGTGAAAGCTCTGCCCGTGTGCCCTGTGTGTGCATCAAGACGGCGATAACCAAGAAAATGATCGCTCACTCACGACAGCGGGACGATTTTGATGAAGCGCGTCGGAAACGGAACACCGTCCTTGTTGACGTGCATGAGCGACAACGTCTCGGGGACGGCGTCGTCCCGGAGACTGGCGTGCAGGACCTGAATCATGTGGTCCGGGTTCAGCCCAACGTAGAGCTTGAACTCCTTCATGTTGCACGGGTGTTCTGGCGAGCGGTCACTCGGGAGATGGGCAACGCACGGGGAGACGTACTTCGCTGAAACTAAGGCCCACCGTCAGCGTCGCGAGTTCGACATCGATCGGTCATGCGCACGCACCTTGCCAAACGTGATGCTTTCTTCGCGTACGCTTCCATCAGCCTCGCCCCATCGAAAAAAAAGGGAAGAGATAAAAAGGAAGACGACTCAACTGACGACGCCGAGCGTTTCGAGACGGAGCAGTATCCACTGCTTAATGCTCGGCGGCTGCTGTGCACCGCTCCACCGACTGGACTGGTCCTGCGGTCGGTCGACGAGGATGTTCTCGGCGACGTAGTGACCGCTGTGTTCTGAACACCCGGCGATGGTGTATGAGATTGGCTCAACGGGCGGACTGGACGAGGACGACGAGGACATCGTGGTGGTCGTTGATAGTAAGCAAGTGCCATTTTTAGCACGACTAATATGCGTTCGGCGGAAAACCACCGATAGCGGCACACTTATGTAAGTGGTCATCGTCAATTCTGGCGCCAAGTCCTGGCACTCCTCCAGCGCCGGAAACTAGCCATTTGGCTCCAACCTCGTCAAAACTCGGCACGAGGTACCGTGCCATCTCGGATAGCGGGACGGCGAACGGACGCTGCGGGCTTTGCGGCACACAGCCAGATGCAAACGGTGTGAACGTAGCCCTTGAGCTCGTCAAAATCAAGTATAAACTTCTTATCCGTTTCTATTTTCACGTCCATCTTGGTATAACATTGGTGTTGAATCTAAAAAGTGCTCCGGATGTCCATATCATCAATTCGTTGTGAAACCTCCAGTGCCCCCCTTCCCTTCAATAAGAGGCCAAAGAATAGTTTCTGTTCGTTGTTCCTCACCTCCGTGGCAGTCTTGATTATTATCGTAAAAAAATTATACTGCCTTGCACTGTATCATGCGTGACGTTTGGCTCGGCATCGAGGTCCTATCCACAATGCAAACCAAATCATCAATGGTGTGGTGAAGCATATCCCGGCGAATAAAACGTAGGTCCATCCCGTGCCAAGAGCGTTCAAAATCAACTGGATGACAGACACTGTAGTTGCGCTCATCGAACACCTCACTAGGTTGTTCTGCAAGCGATCCTCCTTGTCAGCGAAATGCTTTGATTCCAAACAAGACAGAAACTAACGCATGCGGACACGGAAGATCCTTGCGTCGGGAACAAGTCAACCAGGAGGGTTTGCACAATGGTCATCATCGCCATCCCTGAGGTGGAAACTGGAAATAGAACACAGGTTCGGCCCTGACACACGCTCGAGGTTCGGGAAATGTTTCTCACATATCACTTGTATCACCAGTGGTATTGCCATGTTGACCTTTTTCTCGAGGCACCACCCATAGCCAGCGCAACAAGTAGCGTATACGATCGTGTGGAACAGGACTGTACGCAGCCTCGCTCGCTCGATCGGAAACTTGTCGTCCTTTGTGACCTGATCTACGGCAGCGGGTTTCTCCGGGTCGGTAGATGCTTCCTGCGCAATTTTTTCCTTCATCCTCCTGAAGTCCCTATCCAAGAGTTTGCCCGTGGTTAGGCCGCCAATAATCGATCCTGCTCCTATGGCTAAGTAGCACAGGCCAATGTCTGTTTCATTCAAGAAAGGGTACGTTTGTTGGAATAGCGTCGAGATGGTGACGAGGACGGCATAATACAAGGAGCACACAATCCCGCCGAAAATCAGTAGATTCATCACGTCAGGATACGTCAGTATCCGGAACGGATTAGAATAAGGCACGGAAGGGGGCGAGTGCGTTGTTGCATCCTGCCGTCCGGCGCCAACTATGGGAACGAGGGGCCGATGGATTTTCGACGGAAGTATGCTGCCATCCCCGACAAGTAGTCTCAGTGTCTCGGGAAGAAAACTGATGGTCACATGAAAGACTGACAAGAGTGCATAACATGGACTCACAGGAGCATGACGAGGAAGCATGCTGCAGCAAGAATGCATAGGAACCAAAATATCCAACTACATCGAACGAACAGAACTGAGAGGAAATGAACTGTCAAACGAGGACAGACTCACCGCCATCCCAGAGTTTGAGCAATGGCACCTCCTACGACAGGTCCAATTGCAGGTCCAAACTAGTTCAAATCAGTCGATGCATATCCCTGGTCGTACGATACGACATGCCTGTGGTCCGAGAAAGAACAATGCGTAGAAACCTCCACGCTCAGCACGAGTAGTAATGTCACCGATTATTCCAGAACCTGCACCACATTAGTGCCAATAACACCGTATGGCATGTTGAAGCATACCCAATGCGATCGTACTTGCAGATCCAGTAGCTTGAAAGCCACGAAGCAACATCAATAACCAATAGTCCGAAGTTGGAACCAAGCCAAGGCCAACACAAGTCAAACTTAGCACCAAAAAACATGCGAGAAGAATTGGGCGTCGTCCGAAGCGATCCGCTAATATACCCCATAACATAGGGGCTACATGATGGGGTTGCCAAATTAACGAGTGACTGTTACTGTGATCAAAAAAGGCGACCTACAAACACCCTGAAGGATCATGTATATTGTAACGGAGAGATTGATGGACTCGATGGACTTGTCGAAGGCAGCAGCTATAGTGGGGATTGTCGGGAGATATATACTGCTTGTCAACGGGCTAAAACGCATCGCGCTGCCTAAGTTGTGCTAAACCGAATAGAGTTAATAGCCTTACCTGAACAATCCCGCCATTGCTGCCATGGATACAATGAACCACTTTTCAGAGGTAGTGTATATACTATATGGTTTCTCCACACGCTCAGTGGAACTGGCCCTGGGTACCTTAAAAGGCACGTCAATGATGATCGGTCCAATATTGCCCCTAGACCCAGTCACCTCTGGCTTTGAGCGGGAATCATTCTCCAGCTCTCGAGGGCAATCTTGCTCGACTGGTTTAGAATTTTGCACCATTGCATGTATCCTTGGAGATGGGAAGAACTGTCTCGAACTTTAGGGGGTCAGTAACCGTTAACAGTGCGCACTTCGGTCATTAACTTAAGGCGTCCTGTACCGGTGTAGAATCCGCAAAAGAGTTGGGGTATTTATACATTCCTGCTTCGATGCCACTGCCACTCTTTCTTGCAAGGCCAGCGGTGTTTTAAATAGTCGGTCAAAAACACCGAAGTTAGAATTGCTAAAAAAAAAAACTCACAGAAGAATGTATACAGCCTTCTTGATCATCGAATGCGAATGGCAACGTTGTTATCTGATCATAGTGGGGGTTTAAGCAGTCAAAATTTCCTTAACAGTCAAAATAATGGAATTACCCGGGTAGGCGACCCGGTATTGCTAGCTGGTTGATCACGGCGGCCGGACGACAGGTTTTCATTCTGTGGTATTATTAGGGGTTCCATGACGTAACGTTCATAAGATCACTCACGGTCTAGCCCAGCTGGTTATTCCATCACGAAGGTAAGAAGAGGCCGGCAGACTCAGCAATGGGATAAGCGGCACGATGTGCACAGCGAGATTGAAAAATCCGTCCGTCATTCGAAAATAAGTTAAAGTATGTTCTGCCGGAGTAGGATAGTTCTATGCAGTCGCGTGATACATGATAAATTCTAAAAATGGTCACATGTGCCTGTGTTCGCACAGGCTTGAGGATGTGGCCACACGGGAACCGGTCCGTCTTGAAATCGTGCTGGGACTAACATTTATCTCAGAGGTTCTGCGGGACCGCATGCGCAATGAGAAGCAATGCGTCACTCTGAAGCAACGATATCTATCTGGAACGCTCGTCAACAAAGAGCGCTGGTACCTTTCATCCTTCACCCCACGCCGTAGTGAGTCAACTTGTCCTTTGCTATTAACAGGGTCGAGATACCCTTACATACCCGATGTCGTGGAAACACTCGACAACCTGATGAGAACCCTCGATGAAGAACCCAAAGCAAAACGTCAATCATTGCCGGATGTCCAAAGTACTGCTCCTCCCGAGACCCAGAGTAACGTCTCGCCTGTGATTCAGCAACCAAGCCGCCCCGCAACATCGATGTTGCCTTTGGATGGGGTTATGGCGGCGGCCATCCTCGCAGCGATGATCGGCTCGTCCGCCATTCTCACGGCTCTCGCCGGAATATACAAGTACGTACCAGGAGGACCTTCCGCTGAGAATAGCACTGCTGATGTGAGTGGACATCTAGCGTCATGAAACTACCGTGGACGAGACATCTTGATGAGGAGCTTGATGGTCTTCACGAGGAGCAGGACATCGGAGATGCCCGGATGAATGTGACAGAAAATGAGTCTCGCGTGAGGGTGATGATGTCTCCGAGGTGACGGTTTGCGATGGAAATGCACCGGCAGACAGGGCAGTTTAGCTACCGGCCACTTGAGTGCGATTCTTGTATGATTCATCAGGGTATCAGAGCATGTATTTGTAGTGTCGCGGACCGACCGGGCCGTTGTTGACCGTTCTACCATTTTGGGCAGAAAGATATCTAGAACCTCATCTAAAACGGAAGGCGTTGGATACCGGAGAGTAGCACCGAGTGCCCTTTAACGGATGGATAGGCTGAGACTGTGTAGATTTCATTGCGTTCAGTATGATCACTCACGAGGATGTGGGGCGTCTACATGGAATTACTGAGTTCTGAAACCATTATGATTATGATCCGTGACCCCGAAGTGCGCATTGTTATTTTACGAGGTCCCTGCTGGATATGGGAAAGCTTCGACAAGGCAGAGTTTCCTTACCACTACAATGCGTGGCTCAGAATTCAGAATCCGGGGGTTTCTTCGGGCCCGAAATGATGCACCACATGCGACGCGAGCTGCAGTCAGTCTAAGCCGGTGGGTCCATTCCGGGTCGCAAAGAGTAAGCCGTGGAGATGTTTGTCTCTGTGACGACAGTAACCTTCTAGAGTTATGCCGTCGCACTCGAGGACTAGTGCTTAGCGTGCGCCCGTGCCCGCGTTGCCAGACCCCGGGGTCGAGTGGTGGATTTGAACTTCAAAGCTGGATGTCACCGCCTCTTTTCCCTGTTCTGATGGGTCTACGGCAATAGTCGGTCGTATGCATGTCCGTCCAAGTCTCAGCTGGCCCGACTGACGGTCAGTGACACCTTACGAAAAGCCCATCATCACTCACATTTGTTGCATCCTTGAACCTGAGCTGAAGGTTCCCTCGTTGGTCTGCGAGACTCTGTCACTTCTGTGATTGCGCCTGTCGATCCCCTGGCCCAACGGAACGGTATTGTACTCATGAGCGACAGTATGCGTACCGATGAAGAACCCTGTTCACTGAATAACACGATGCATGGCATTCGTCTTCGGGCATGTCTTTTTGCTCCACTAAATAACGTTTAGAAAATGTTCTTTGTTCCAGAATGACGGAAACTTTCAGTTACTTCTTCGCGGTGGATCTCTGGAGTCTGGATACACCACCAGAATCGTCGTCTGTCGATGGACAAGGAACACGCGAGTGACGGGGAGACCATCTGGGCAAACAAGATTCCAACCTCGGGCCTGATTCTTACATAAGTTCGAACGGCGAGCAATGGTCCTAGTAGTCTGGTAACCAGCCCGTTATGAGGCTGCCGCGTGAAGAGGCAGACCGTCGATAGACGGTCTGGTAAATTTCGTTCCGATCCGAAGGGGGTTGCGGATTGATCGGTGCACGTGATAGAAAACCTCGATTTGTACATAGCAGAGTCCACGTGGATAGAGGATAAGTCGAGGATAACGTGCAC
>JBBPUI010001171.1:0-11653 GCA_038094615.1 Heimioporus aff. retisporus | reverse complement strand
AAAATAGATATGCGTGGCATGCCATGGATCAAAGACACTTACTCGTAGTGGGCTTGGTTGTATTTATTCCACTCATATCCGGTGTGCACACGGTTGAAGTATCGCGGCTTCCGGGGACGATATTTATCTTCCCAGTTATAAGACGTAGGTTGGGTAATATCCTCTTCAAGGTTGAATAACTCTTCTTCTTCTTCAAGTTCCCTCTCCGCTTCTGCCCTGTACAAGGCCTCGGAGGCAAGGTCGGCACCGCTTGGTGCTTCGGGCGCTTCCACCTGTAGAGCAACTTGAGTAGTCTTCGGAACATAGCGTGAAGCGGCAACTGAGCGACGCTGTTCCAGCTATGATAAAGTCTCAGTGTCTAAATATCACAATGCTGCAAGTAACTTGCCAATGCCCGCAACTGATCCTTATCAGTCACAATATCAAACTCACGTTCGTCTGGCCGGAGCTTGGTAATGTCAATCAGGGATGGGCTCATGGAACGGTCGTAAGACTCGACATGTTCCGCAGAAATCTCTGGGTCGCCCTGAGCACCGACGGAGACAATAATACGGGAGTCTGCCACGCCCCGCACAAGGGACTGAGAGACACCTGCCAATAGCTCTTCTTGTGCCTGCAATGCTTCGTCTCGTTGGCGTTTCCGGAGCTGCTCAAGCCGATTGCGAACCACAACTTCATGCAAACTTTTAAGCTTCGCCTGGAATCTATGTGAGCAATTAATGAAGCTTGATCGGATCACTTAGCAACCTTAGCCTTCCAGACGAGCAACTTCTTCAACAGACTTTCCCAATAATCTGTGTCAACGGGCTCTCCGCTAGCAAGCTTGGACTGGATTTGTTTCTGCAGGGCAGCAAGGTGTTCATAGCTTTTACCAGAAAGGAGCGCGGTTATATCTGCCTCCACGGCGGCAGCGGCTTCGCCCGCGCCTTGACTGACTTTAATTCTATCTAGGCGGTCTTTGCAGACGACCATCATGTTCTGAACCAAGGACTCAGCGAAAACTATGGCGTGTAAGAGGAAATCGCGCACAGTCCAGAAGTCGATGTTAATGTCAGAATCTTCCAGTGAAAGGTAACGTTCGATATCATCATGCAGCTCTTCTACTTGGTCTGGTGACAAGTTCTAAGGTTCAGATAAGTTAGGCTAGTGTCCATGACCCCTCGGAGGAAAAAACGTACATCAAAAATGTTGTAGGGTTCGTCAAGGTCGATTTCAAGCCCTGCATCTACCTCCTCTTCGTCTTTCACAAGGTGTACATAGCGCAGGTTGAGCGCCAGAAAATCAACAGCCTTGGCTCTTTTCTCTTTTATGCGAATCGCGGCACGCGCACGCTCTTGTTCTAGTTGGAATTCGCCGTCCTTGGCTATCCACTCGGACATCTGAGCTGATTCCGCCAACCTCTGCATCTTTATCTCTTCCTCCTCCCGTAGCCTCTGTTCTACTTCCCTGGCTGCTCTTCTCCTGTTCAAGCGCTCTAGTTCTTCTTTCGCCTCCTGTTTTCGTACGGCATCCCTGTGCTGTGCTTCTACCAAAGATAGACCCTGCTTTCTTTCTTTTTCTGTCTTCTTGTGCCAGCGAAATTGTTGTCCAAGATTAACGTCGTGGAATGGATTGTCTGTTGCACTGTACACGCTGAGTTCCGCAACACGACGGACCTCCTCTTCCTCCCTGATTCTTTTCTTCTCCGCCTTTCTGGCCCTCCGTTCCACTGACTTCTCGCGCTTCCGTCTAGATAATCGTGAGCTAAGTTGGATGGCCAGAACAATAATAAATCAGAACTCACTTTTTCTCCTTTCGATCGTCTTCTACATAGCCGCTGGCGCTCCAATCCTTACTTCGTCCCGAGCGATCATCCGCATCCCTAGTTCTCTGAGGGGATTGGCGTCTTGAATGACTATCGCGGTCGCGGCTCTTGGTTCGAGATTTTCTGTAGTCATCTGTACGCAAGTCGTGATACTCTTCCTCGCGCAGCCGGTTGTGTTCTGGCGAATGGGACCCCTGCCGAGTCATAGTAGCAAGGAGAAATTTGGATTGTGTAGACAAGTCACAAGGCTGGTATTGAATAAGCACTGCGTTTGCCAGTTTCTCACAAGCATTTACCGCCAACCGTTAACGTTGATGATATCTGGAAGTCAAATAGCCCGGCGTGCTCGTCTCTCTCGACTCCTTGCACGCCATCTGCGGACACAGGCGCATTCATATGACTATGCTCCACGAGAGGAGCCAGACGATCGTCCTTCCCTGCGCTCAGCAGGACTCTCAACTCCACGACAGGTGTTTCTCCCCGAAACCTACGTTTAGGAGATAACACGAACTCATTGTTAATCATACAGCTCGTCAAATACCTCGACGAATTTGTGATCGGACAGGAGAACGCAAAGAAGGTCCTCTCCGTCGCGTACGTGTTCTCACGTAGGCTTGGCAGCTAGGTTTAACGAAATGTAGTGTGTTCAACCATTATAATCGGGTGCGCGCGAACTTCTCTGCCGCCGAGAATCAGCCAGATGCTCAGGGCTGGGACGTGGGCAGCCTACAAGATGGTATACTCCATCTATTTTACCACTGCATAAAACTCTGAGGTATGTGCTTTGTAGCACGGTTTGGGACCACTCCAGCGCAAATACATCCGCATCCCCAACGCCTCGCTCCACCTCATTTACCTTTATCCCATCGGCATACATGTCCTCTATTTGAAAAGAGCAATGTTTTGGTAATGTAAAGTGACAGTCCCTTCTGCGGTGAAGCGAAGCTCACTGAATTAACTGCAGCGGACCAACAGGATCGGGTAAGTACGCCACACACCGACTAGCACAATATCAATTCTTGTGCAAGGCAAAACACTTTTGGCACGTACGCTCGCAAGGGTCCTGGATGTTCCGTTCTCTACTAGCGATGCAACATCATTCACGCAGGTTTGTGTGCGTTCCTGTATTTGCGCCATCTGTTGGTAATTGTACCAGGCAGGATGTTAGTTTAGTGATCGCGGGTGTCAATTTCACGCTAACATTTAGTAGATGTAGGAGAAGACGTAGAAATGGCGGTTCATCGATTGGTGCGTATCACTTATCCTCGAAAAGCGATTCATTACAGTATTTCGGTGCAGCTGCAGGCAGCCAACTGGGATCCTGTTCGAGCAAGGTATCGTCAGGTCGTATGGTCCAATTACTGTGCATCTTATGCGTTTGACACAGTTCTGGTATAGTTTATATTGATGAAGTCGACAAGATTGCACGCAAAACTAACGGTACGGGTATTGAGGGCTCCCGCGATGTTGGTGGGGAAGGCGTGCAGCAGGCTTTACTACGCATGATGGAAGGGTCCGTAGTTACCGTTCAAGCGAAATCGTCCGGAATTGAGCCTCCCCCGAGCGGATCTGGAGAGGGACGCTCGAGGTCTGGAGTGAGGGGTCAGAGTCCTAATCCACGTGAGTTGGTGTCTGTTCTCCCATTTACCGCGTGTTCGCTAATATATGGACAGCGCGGCCGGATTCATATAGCATTGATACTTCAAACGTCCTGTTTATATTGAGTGGCGCGTTTGTGGGTTTGGATGCTCTGGTGAAGCGAAGGGTCGCGAAGGGTGTATGTGTCCAATCTTGTGCGCTGTTCTATAAGATGTCAATGATTCTTGTTAGTCTATCGGCTTTACTGCTACTTTATCACCTAAAGGCGAGGAAACCGAAGACGGGGGATCTTTGCCCTTTTTCACTCCTAACGGGAGACCATCACACAACATTCTCGATCTAGTGGAACCTCAAGGTGAGGCCCCCGTGTTTGAACATCGCGATGCACTGACTAGGTTCGTTTGCGCGCAGATCTGGTCAAATATGGGTAAACTCAATTTTCGGTTTTCATTTCTTCACCTCACCGATGTGCAGCTTTATCCCTGAATTTGTCTCACGCCTACCTTCCATGACTACTCTTGCCCCTCTTACAATCCCTGACCTACGACGGATTCTTACTGAAGTTCGTGGTTCCCTTATGTCGCAATACACGGCACTGTTTGGCTATTCAGGCGTAGAAATTCGCTTCACGAGTGCAGCCCTCGACCAGATCTGTCGCAAGGCGGCTGAGAGGGGCGGCGGTGCAAGAGGGCTCAGGGGAATTATGGTCAGTCCACGATCGTTTGATGCATGTCACCCGGTCAAGAATTGACTTTTCGAATTATTTAGGAGGCATTACTTTTGGAGCCGATGTACGAAGTTCCGTGAGTGTTGGTAGATTGCGATCCTTCGTTGATTTGACATGTTGCAAAGGGGATCGGTATGGTTTTTGAAACCATTGCCTCACCTGACACTAATTTCTCTTAGACCGTTCGATACGTGCTTATTGACGAGGAAGTCGTGCTCGGGAAGAAGCGAGCGGTGTATTGGTCACGTACAGAGGGACCAGCTTTTTGGGCTGCGTGGGCACATGAAGAAAGGCTGGCGGCAAGGCAAGAAGTGTAGATTGCCTAGTCTCCGCTGGTCTATTGGGACATTCGCCCTCGGGCAGTTTGGCATCCAAATTCAGGACTGCAACCATCTGCAATTATGTAATATTGTACTACCTGCAGGATGCATCCACACACTGGTTTGGGCCACAAATTTCCTGGTATTCATCACAATGGTGCATAAGTGTGGAACAGCGTCGTCTACATTATGGTGAGCGGGAGAACAGTAGTGGATGGTAAAATGAAACCGAGTAAACGGTGGGACAAAGACATCGTTGCAGGGGAAAAGACATCGTTGTAAGGGAAGCGCACTCATCAAAACAAATTCCCGAAGAACGATCTTCATGGATGTCGATGTCGATATCGATGATCACTCTTCCTTCTTCTCTTCCGAGGTGACATCCTTTGTCTTCTCATCAACTCCCTCCGCCTTCTCCTCCTCCTCCTTCGCCTGGTCCTCTGTTTCCTTTTCCCTGTCTTCTTTTACCACCTTCGAGGGTGTTCCACCTGCGTTGATTATCTGAGCGTCCTCAAATTGCTTCTTAAACTCATTCGCGTCTTTAAATGACATTAGTAAGACAATCCGTACAAAATGGTTCAGCTTACTATCAGAGTTTGCAAAACGAATTGCAAGCGTCTCCGGCGTAGGGGGGGATTCTGCATAATCAGCAACAACCTTCCACACCCAGCTTCTGTCAGAGCCGATATTTGGCTGGAGGCGCATATCGGGGGTAACTTTAAGAACATAGGAAGTGGATTTGATGAGCATGATGCGAACAAAGTACACACTAGCATGATTGGCGCAAACTTTGAGGGTCTTATCACGTCTCATGACCAAACGGATCTTCTTGGTCTCTTTGTGCTGAAGCAGGCGGACATCGCCCGTGCCACGTTCTTTCCATTCACTTCCAGTGGGTTCAAATCTGAAGAGCTTCGCGCGCCTGAAGTTGACAGGGCGTCAGATTAACAGGATATGGCACAAAATGAGAATAAAAAAAGAGCCGCTTGCATTTTGAAAACCGATTCCTCGTCCTCCTCAAATGTCTTTACTTCTACTTGCTCAGTAAGCTTGATTACCGGTTCGAAATGAACATCGGCCTCTTCTTCCTGCTGTGGTGTGTCAGATCATCGTTAGATTATTTTCTCGTGAAATGAATGGTACGATTTCCTCGATAGGTATTTCTAGTGGATTTGCGATGTAATGAACTGACCTTTGGTGCGAGAGGATCGTTCGAATCAGCCATGGCGAAGGTGTAGAGCTAGAAGTTGCGGGGATCTTGTTAGCGGAGGAGCAGAGAAGAATTATCACGATCAAATCAAAAAAATATCGTTTATTAAAATCGTGCACTTGTGTCCGGGGTCCCCATCTTGACTGAAATGGAAATGTTGTCCATTGCGCGAGTTACTTACGACTTGCACCAACCATGCCCCGACAGCTTCATGCGCTCCTTTGGCTCTCCCTCCTCACACTCTTCCCTGCTTTTGTGCTTGCCCACAAGATTCACATTCCTGCCTCTACAAAGGAATGTTTCTTCGAGGACCTCCACGAACACGACCAGGCAAGTGCTTACCATGTCACACTCTCCTACGTTTCCCAATTCGCCGTCCCAGATGACCGTCACATACCAAGTTGGCGAAGGTGGTCACCTTGACATCGATTTCTGGGTATGATTTGTCCACCGCTTACATCACCACCTCTTCCGTATTCATCTCCTTGCAGCTCACCGACCCAGAAGGGATCACTTTGACAAAACACAACAGATACAGCACCGGCTCAACCTCAATAACTGCAGAAAAAGATGGCCGGCATGAATACTGCTTTTCCAACCAAATGAGTACCATGGCGGACAAGGAAGTCAGGTTTGTGTGCTTTTCTCCCGTGAACTCGGATGCATTGTTGATACATACCATGTATAGCTTCAATGTTCATGGTATCATATACATCTCCGAAGATGGTACATTTGTTCTTCGTTCCATTACGTTCACTGACTGGGGTCGACATGGTAGAGGATATCGTGGCTCCCGTCGAGCGCGAAATCCGTTCGCTGGCGATCGGGCTCCTGGCGGTCAAGGATGAACAAGAATACATTGTCGTGCGTGAGAGGCGGCACCGTGACACGGCCGAATCAACCAACGACCGTGTCAAATGGTGGTCGGTTCTGCAGGCTGTAGTCCTCTTTTCGGTTGTTGCATGGCAGGTCTATTATCTAAAGGTGACTTCAAGATTACCCTCCACGCCTGCGCTATTGACACCTTTCTCAGTCTTTCTTCGAGGTGAAACGCATCATTTGACCTTGTACTCTGGAACTTTATCTTTATCCTCCTTTCATTCGAACCTATGAATCCTTCCGGTTGCACTGTCACGATTACGGACCCCATCCTCAACAATGATTGCGCATTCACAACGACAATACAGAATATGCATAGATCTAATATAACAGCGGTTAGGATGTTCGTGGGTTCCTGCAGTTCAGTGAAAATCACAGGTATAAACAAAAACAATAAACGTGGTGATATGTAATGCCATCAAAAAGATACACCGTGACATAGTACAATGCAAATCCCAAGAGCTCTGCCCTTGTTCAGTAGTGGTAGAAAGTATATCCGCAATTACGCAGCATTTAGCGCCATGATGGTTTCGAATGAACAAGCCTTATACTCGCATCTGCGCTGATGCTACCGTTTGGATCCATTCCCGAAACGGTCAACGAAGCCATGGTAGACAGCACGTTTGGACCCTTGGTCCTCAAGGTCCTAGATGCATTCCCCAGCAGCGAGAGCCTCTTGGGTCGCTTTGCAGGCGATCTCCCAATGATTTCCACACGTCGTGGACCGCCCATCTCGGGGACTTCATCTGTGGTTGGTGGTAGCTCTGGGATCATACTTGACCGCCGACGAGTTCTCTCGCTACGCATCGGACCGACATTGGACCGCCTACGCGTCTTCGTAGAAGATCCGGCAAGACGAGGAGTTGAGGAGGGAAGCCGACGAGACGGACTGCTATTGTGCTCGCCTTTCTTGGGGATGTAGAGGATAGAGGCGTCATCGTTCCTAGCAGGATGATTCATGCTCCTGTCGCAAAGTGGCGGTCCTTGCTTGACAGGTGAACCGTTTTCCTCTGCTTCCTGCAAGCAGCTAAGTGATGTCGTGCCTCTTGATTTGAGGAACCCGGGATCTAGACGGCTTGCCCTGGGCCGCCTGCAAGCACCCAAGGATAGTCTGGATGAGGAAGGTAAAGTGGATGGGACGGCGAAAAAGCTGAGATTGAAACTGTCGTCTGTTCGCTCATCTTCCCATTCGCTTTCTGAACCTGCAACCGAGTGGCAGCGACCGACACTTTCTGTGCTGTCGCTCGATATAATCAATGGATTCTCTTTTTGTCCCCCATCGTCCAGGTTTCCCTTGCCTGCTTCATCCCTCCACTGGACAACTTTCTTCTCTTTATCGGATACTCGACGGGATGAATGCCCGACGCTCAAACGCAATGACTTGCGGGGAGATTTGTATGCTTTTCGCGGTGATGCAATGGTGTTGTATGACGACCGCCTGGAAGATTTTGCCGCAGGCTTCAAGGCTGAGCTAGTGCCAGCGCCAGCGAATGGCTCAGACTGCCTTGCAACCCCACTAGTTGAGGTGCCACCACCATGAGCCGCGTATGTCACCGCGGTCTCTCCGATTAGAGTAGCAAGGGTGTCGTCGTTCTTCCCGGCGGCAACACTTAGCGAAGTTGCGATGGCCTTCATAACCCCTTCAACGCCATCTTTTCCCCCTTCCATCGCTGTACTCAATGCAAGCGAAGCTTCCTGTAGGACGACGGTGCACCGTCCAATCATCCCAAGAAGGGCCACGACCAATTCTGCCTGTGAGCGGAAGGACTCCTTGAGGGCGTCCTTTTCGGCTTCCGCCCGGGTCCGGTCCATTTCGGCCATTCGCCATCTTGCATCTGCCTTGATATTCTCGACGCAAAGTTCTTCGAGCCTGTCAACGCGACGTTCACTGATCGCTCGGAGAGTGGCCTCAAAGATGTTGTAAGAATTTTGTGAACGGGTTAGGCGTGCAATCAGAGACGAGTCTGGCCTGACCGCCTGTTCTTCCGGACTCGCGAGAGCTTGTAAGAGAACGCGTTCGGCTTCAAGACCGGCAGGTGGAGATGAAGAGCACCCAGATGTCAACCCATTGATCTGAGTAATGCGGGTACGGATGGCGCATAATTTCCCTTCTGCAGCAGATATCTTTCCGGCACACGATGCACCGTCGACGATCGATGCCCGCGTCTGCTCCATCCGTGTTTGCATGTCTTGTTTCGCACGTTCTATTTCAGCACTGGCTTCGCTCCTCTTGCGTCCAGCGGTATCATTTTCGACAGCAAGTTTCCCCGCAAGTTTGGCCTTGAGTTCAGCAACTTCGATGTTAAGGCGATTGATGGCTTCGACATATCGACCAACGTGTCGGTCAACATTGACAACGTTGCGCGTGACCACCTTTGTTTTGATCTTTGTGGCACGTTCAGCGTATAGAAGGGTGTTATAGGTATCGTCAAAATGCTGGGAGGTAGGTGCCACACAGACAACCATGACAGTCTTGCAATTTCCGCCCAAGGAGAATTTCAGGAGCCGGGTAAGCTTGCTATTGCGGTAGGGGACATGTCGAATGGCCCCACCGCTCTCGCAGAGTGCGTTGATACAGTTACCGAGTGCAAGTAGTGATTTGTTGATGTTGGCACCCTCAATCATTCGTTGGCCCATATTAGATGTGGCAGCCGCACGCTCGCTTCCGGCCAGGTCAATGATGGAGAGAGTGGCCAGCGTGCGCTGCTCGGTCAATGAGGCAGTCCGCGGGGATTGCGTGACATGAATTTGAAGTACGGCATGAGAACGAGATGAGGTTTCGTTGGCGTGCGTAGCTGATTGGGTTCTGCGAGAGTTGCCCTGAAGGACGATCTGTTTCACTTCTTCCGCACTGGTAGGGCGTAATTCGACGAGGCCAATGACTTTGACGAATTTATCTTCACGGATTTGGAGACCACCGCGTGGGACAGGGGTAGCAGCTTCAGTGAGAAGATCACGGATTTCTTCATTGTAAATTTCAAGGAAGGTGACAACCACCTCGATGTTCCACTCGTCTCTGCGGTCTTCTATGCGTTGGAATAGATCAGCCATAGCGAGGTAGATAATTCCTGGGTCTGTCTCTGATCCACTGATGGTGTGAGTTTTTCCGCAACCCGTCGCCTACAAAGCAATCAGCTATGTCACGACGGTGAAGGAGACATGCGACGTACACCGTATGCAAATACCGTTGCGTTGTAGCCATCCAGCAGCCCATTTAGCAACGGCTTTGCAGTGGCAGCATACACCTCCTCTTGGGATGCCCCCCCATCGAAAACTCTATCGAACATAAATCTCTTGTCCTTGTACCGCTTTGTTCCAGGGGGCATGAAACCTCGCTCTACGAAAGCACGGGCCCTGTCCTTTTCGTCGGGATCGAAAGTAATGATGCGATCGTCCACTATCTGGACGATATCGCGAAGTGGTGCAGAAGTCGTAACCGATTTACCGGGTGTCGCAAGAGTCCCATCGCCGCGGATAGTGGTGTCATAGCATGGTTCTGGTAAGCGGGCTGCCTCCCACGCGGTTGGAGGCCTTACGCGGACTTTCGGGCGTCAGAAGCCAGTGCAAGATTAGGAAGGAATGGATATGCCTACCTGCGACGGTGATTGAGCCAGCTGCAACCATGAACGGTAGTGGTGAGGGCAAGTTGAAAACCGAACGCGTCCTGCATGTACATCACGTGATCGTACTCTAAGGCTGCATCCATTCATCGTATGTGTGCTGATAGATTAATCGTAGACTCCCCCGCAGATTTTCATGTCCATCTGAGGCAGGGGGAGCTCTCAAAGCTCGTTACTCCATATGTCCGTAAGGGCGGGTTCGATCTGGCCTATGTCATGGTGAGCGATCTCGCCAGAACACCGCAGTTACATCTCAGGCGGGATCCAGCCCAACCTTACACCCCCGATCACTACGACTGACATGGCAGTAGAGTACAAAAGGAGGTTACAAGAGATCGACGGTAGCGTCGACTATCTCATGACCCTCTATCTCTCGCCGGGCCTCACCCCTGAGGAGGTCAGAAAGGCAAAACAAGCAGGAATTGTTGGCGTCAAGTCATACCCCAGAGGAGTTACCACCAACTCGGATGGTGGAATCGAGTCGTACGAAGTGTACTACCCCATCTTCGAGGAGATGGAGAAATGTGATCTCGTCCTGAATCTGCACGGTGAAATTCCCTCGGACCCCACATCAGTAAGCAGGCGATAAGTTACTCTCCCCGGCCAACTTACGACGCTGGATGGACCGCAGAATACTTGTGTACTGAACGCAGAAGAAAAGTTTATTCCCCACCTAAAAAAGCTACACCAAGCCTTTCCCAAGTTGCGCATTGTGCTTGAGCACGCAACAACTCAGGCAGCGGTCGAAGCTGTCAAGTCACTTGGCAGTACAGTAGCGTGCACGATTACGGCACACCATCTCGCTATGACAGTCGATGACTGGGCAGGTCAGTCTTGGAACTACTGCAAACCCGTGGCCAAGTACCCAAGTGACCGCGAGGCATTGCGCAGTGTCATACTCGAGGGTGAGTGCCGCCACAGTGTGCTCGGTTGCATTGAGGAGATTGAACCTGCAGCTAATTGCAGGACATCCAAGGTTCTTCTTGGGTTCGGATTCGGCACCGCACCCAGCACGATCCAAGTCTGTGGCATCACCCCATCATCCCTGTGCCGCAGGGGTGTACACGTCACCGATTCTATTGCCGCTTGTTGCGCACATGCTGGAGTCGTTCGGTGCACTGGACAGGCTCCAAAATTTTGTGAGCGATTATGGGCGAGCCTTTTATGGGCGCAGTGCTGGCGCTAACGCTCGGAGGATCGTGCTGGGAAAAGTAAAGAGTTACCGGGTCGAAGAAACCTGGACGTTCGGTGACGAAACGGTACAGCCATTTTGGGCGGGGAAAGAACTTGGTTGGCAGATCTGTGATGTCAGTTCCCCCATGGTGACACATTCGAGCTTGAAATTCGGCGCTGACTGGCATCGCTTACAGGGGTGAGTATGGCACAGCTATTCGAGCTGGGAGTCGGGGCGCGGCGTTGGGGGTGTCGAGCACTAGACTATTGCTACTAGTTACACCGACGACTCGTTCATGTCTCAATTCCTCGCTGTATAGT
>JBBPUI010001170.1:0-11669 GCA_038094615.1 Heimioporus aff. retisporus | reverse complement strand
TCATTTCTATGTGAAACGTTGCAGGTATTTTTGTCCGTTGGCTTTCCAAATCGACTTGTCTGCCTGGGACCGTGGCGTATAAAGAGTCGATTTCTGCCAGCTCAGACCTCAGGTCATTGACTCTTGAATTAAAATCCCCTCCGCTCTCCAGTTTTTTAGCCAACCACCCAATCTTCTCCATCATGCGCTTTGCGAAATATCTTATTGCGTTCACCTTCCTCGCCATTGCCGGTGCAGCAGTCATACCAGACATCGCCATCCGGGATGTTGTTGTAGATGATGTCCACGGCCACCATGGCAAGGGTGGCCACGCTGCCCGCTCCGCTACTACGGACACCCATCATCATCACCACCCTGGCTTGCAGGCCCGTGACACGCCTGATGACCACAAACATCACGGCGGCCATCCTCATGCTCGTGACGTGTCTGACGACTACAAGAAGCACCACGGTGATCACCCTCACGCTCGCGACACATCTGACGACCACAAGAAGCACCACGGTGATCACCCTCACGCTCGTGACATATCTGACGACCACAAGAAACACCACGGTGATCATCCTCACGCCCGTGCCACGTCTGATGACCACAAGAAACACCACGGTGACCACCCTCACGTTCGTGACACATCTGATGACCACAAGAAACACCACGGTGGCCACCCTCACGTTCGTGACACATCTGATGACCACAAGAAACACCACGGTGACCACCCTCACGTTCGTGACACATCTGATGACCACAAGAAACATCACGGTGATCATCCTCATGCTCGTGATACACCCGACGACCGCAAGAAGCACCACAGTGATCACCCTCACGCTCGTGATACATCGGACGACCACAAGAAACACCACGGTGATCACCCCCACGCCCGCGCCACGTCTGATGACCACAAGAAGCACCATGGTGATCACCCGCACGCTAGAGATTTCACGGAGGAGGGCGAGAAAGGGCATCACAAAGGGCACTCGGATGACAGCGCTTAGAAGGCTAAACACCATACCCGTAGGTGCCCTATTTTGCCCGTCTTGGAAGGTCAATGCTAATATGTCGCGTTAGTTAACACCAGTGCTCTGTGCTCTCATTCCCCTCTTTGTGTCTCTATGATCCGTTTTACCGTTGAGCATGTATTTAGATGGTTCGAGACTAGGCTGGTGTGATATGGTTTTCACAGCTCTGATTTGATAAGTTTGTACAATGGTCCTCGACTGAATATGTATTCGTGTGTTGTTGTGCCGGTGATTCAAATGGAGGGAAAGCATATATCTATATCTCAAAATTCTTCCTTTTGGATGACCAGGAAGAATTCAAGTCCAATGGACACCAACCAATTTTCCTATCAATCTCTAGATCGAGGAGACTCACGCGAAGTGCATTCATACAACACTCTGATCCCACCACATGCACTGTCGTTTTACGACTCATGCGTAGTTGGTTATGATGACGCCGGCGCCAAAAGGAAGAAAAAAAGAATATGTACACTGACACACAGGTCTGGAGTCGGATATGTTCAAGTCCTATTTCACAGAATTTCTGTGGGGACCCCGGGACCTCGACTCCCAGTAATCGAAGGCCCCAAAGTGGCCCAGCATCGGCCATTCGGAACATAGGGATCCTACCGAAGAATCGAGAGTAAAAATCCGGTTGATGCCTATACCATCAGGAATAGTATAAATGAATCAGTCTATCTGAAACCAGACCACGTTTGAATAGAAGTATATACCAATGTCGAGTTGGGTCCTGACCAGCAATTCTCCTGTTCGACTATCAATGACGCCGATCGGGGCTGGAGAAAGCTGCGCGGCGGCAAAACTATCGCCAAGCCACAAAAGCCTGACAACGAAGACCGGATATTCATGCCGCGATGGTCCGACATGTTTTTGTCTTGTCTCAACAGCCCAATTAAAGACCGAGTGGCGATACGATCCCGTCACAAATGTCGTCGAGAGGGGTGACCCGTCCACCGCCACCATGCAGATAATGTAGCCCACGGCTTCCGCGATTTTTTGAGAGAGCATCCCAGATAGTCACAACTTGAACGCGTAGCCGCCGACGCTCTCAACCAAGCATCCCTCCTTTGATACGCCAGTGGTGGTGATGGAGCTTCCAGCGACCGTCGCATCTCCTACCTCTTATCCGTTTTTTAGATTCCACTTTCAAACTTTACCTTCCACAACTCCACTCGGAATATACCTTCCAGAATCAAGAAAGGACGCGAGTGCGGTAATCGGATCCCAATGATTATGCACCGTGATGATCCTCATCCCGTCATCTTGGCGATCACTGTCAGTTTATAGCTAGCTAAGTTAGCTGACGCTCACCGGTTGTCGTCGATGGCCGTGACATGTCTGCAGACGAGATAAGCACAAAGTTCAGTGTGGAGTTCGATATTGGCGGAGTTCACTTGTTCACACGTAGCCTTGGTGCAACACGTGGGCTGCGTGACCAAGTTTCGTAAGTTGAACGTAGCACACAGTGCTGGCAGATATTTCCCTCTCCTCCACGATAACATATGTTACCAGTCTCGGGTTCATCCAGCAATCGACTGTACTCTTTAAACATATATAATATTCGCTCGTTAACCTGCTGCTCTGTGACGCCACATATAATCATCATGGTGCCCATTGCCAGCACGCTTAACCGAGTCGCCATCCTCGGGGAATAGCGAAACGTCACCCTCTCCACTACTACCAAAAACACCCGTCAGTCGAGCCAACACCTCGGCCAAGGCGTCACCACACCTTTCATCCCATCTCTCCAAGTCGCTTGCTAAAATTTTCGCCATTGTCGATCATGTAAGGATGGTCTTTTTAGTTGAACATTCGAAGCTACGATGGCGGCCAACTCGGAAGATTGAGACCCGGCCAATTGTATTCCTCCGGTCCACTGTATCTTCTTGTAAGCAGTTTCCCTGTCCGCTGCTGTCCTGCTTTTCTTATGTTTCTGATCAATGATATAGGCGATTTGACATAATCGGCTTTCCACGCAATCCAGTTTCTCTGGTGAAACACTTCGATGCTCAACACCCCTGGGACCCTTGCAATCCTATCCATCGACTAGCTCTGTTTGTATGTGTCATCGCAGGAATACAGTAACAGGGTTTCTGACGATTACACCAGGATTTGGCCCACTGTCCCCCAAAAAAGCTGTTAGAGAACGAGATATCACAACGGGAGAGGGGACTTAACTAAGGATATCCGATCATTCCCTTTTTGGTGGTGGGCGCAAACATGCGGCATCCCCGAACTTCGTTTCCCCTAACCACCATCTCGAATCTAATTGGATTCCATTGGTTGAGATGAATTCAAAAAGTAAACTTTTCTTTCACTCGGTGTTGAGGATGAGGAAGTGACTTGCCTACTAGTCGAGCGAAAGCTCTCGCGAGCCCGTGTCCTTAGGGTCAAGTTCAGGCAACATAGCAAGACTAGCTACATCAACGAGGCCATCGACCTTGATCGCGAAGCACTAGCCATTTGTATCCCTGGTCATTCCAAACGAGCCTGCTGCTTGATGCAACTTTCGATTCATCTCTGGGCTCGGTACAAACAACTTGGAGATATGGATGGCATTAATGAGGCCATCAACCTTAGCCGTGAGGCGCTCGCAATTCGCACACCAGGGGACCCAGATCGACCAATGTCGTTGAATAACCTTGCAATTTGCCTCTGGACTCGGTACCGGCAGTTGAACGGGGTCGAGGACCTCGACGAGGCGATTGATCTCGACCGGGAGGCACTCTTGCTTCGCCCTCCAGGACATCCACATCGGTCAATGTCATTGAATAACGTCGCAATCCGTCTCTGGACTCGGTACCAGCGCCTTGGCAAGATCGAGGACCTTAATGAATCGATCGTCCTCAATAGACAAGCACTGGAACTTCGCCCGCCAGGGCACCCACATCGATCAACGACTTTAAACAGCCTCGCGATCTGTCTTTGTAGTCGATACCAGCAACTTGGCGGAGTCGAAGACCTCAGCGAAGCAATTGTTCTCAATCGAGAAGCACTTGTGCTCCGACCATCAGGTCATTCATACCGCTCCGTAATTTTGAATAGTCTTGCGATTTGTCTTTTCGCTCGGTACCAGAGGCTTGATGCACTAGAGGACCTGCAAAGAACCATTGACCTCGACCGAGAGACACTGTCATTGCGACCATCAGAGCACCCGGATCGATCGAAGGCCTTAGACAGCCTCACAAACCATCTCTCCGCTCGCTATAAAAAGGTGGGACAAATTTTTGTTCAGTGACATCAGTGACTATATTTATATCCTCGCTATCTAATTAATATAGCTGGGCAATGCAGAGGACAAAGATGAAGTGTTTCGTCTTTATGCTGAGCTGGCATGTGGCGCACAAACAGCGACCTCGAATGACCTTTCCGCTGTAAAGGCGTGGGTTAAGGCAGCTGAAGAGTCCCATCACCCAACTACTCTCCTTGCGTACGAAACCGCTCTTAGAGTACTTGTTCGACACCTCGCTTTCCTTCCATCATTACCCCAACATCTTCCAATCGTCAAAGCAAATGCGTCATCTCTAGCGATCGACGCATTCTCAGCTTGTCTACGTTACAACGCACCTTTAACTGCGGTCGAGTTGCTTGAACAAGGCCGCGCTGTGTTTTGGAACCAACTCACTCGCCTCCGTTCCTCACTTGATGACATCATCACATCCGGCTCAGAGGGAAAGGTGCTGGCAGATGAATTCTCACATCTGACATCCCTCATTCGTAACGTCCTTGAATCTCCTGGCGAAGAGCAACACGACCAACTATGCCGCCTAAACATTGAATTGGAGAGTGTCGTGTCCAGAATTCGCAAATTGTCTGGTTTCTCTCGCTTCCTTCTCCCATCGTTGTTCTCCGACCTGCGTCGCGCAGCAAGTGATGGGCCTGTCATCATCGTAAATGCGAGCAAGTACGGCTGCGATGCACTCGTTGTTTCCATTGACAAGGATCCCGTCCACGTTCCTCTGTCGGTTACAAAAGTGGACGTTCAAGAGCTGTCGTCGAGGCTCGGAATGTTCCTCACTCGAGCAAAGAGAGAGAACATCGCTCGAGAACTTTTCATATTCTTGCGAGGACTATGGGATCGAGTCGTTTCCCCCATCGTTGATGCCCTTTGCGCCACGTATCCTCTCGAATCCCGTATTTGGTGGTGTCCCACCGCCGAATTCTCACTCTTGCCCCTGCATGCCGCTAGTCCATTCAGACAAGGCCAACGGGGCTTCGCTGATCTCTACATCTCATCGTACACCCCCAGCCTGGGCGCCCTTATCCGTGCTCGACAAGCCTGTCTGTCCCTGTCCAGACCTGAACGGAAACGGTTCGTTGCGGTCGGTCAAGCCAACGCGACCGGCACGAGCCAACTCTTTTCCGTCGATGCGGAACTGGCCACCGTCAGAGAGCGTACCGACAGTCGCACGATATTCACGTGCGTACAGGGTCCGGACGCGTGTCTTTCCAGGGTGACGGAGGAGCTGGGCATGAACCAGTGGGTGCACCTCGCCTGCCACGGTCTCCCCAACAAAAAGCAGCCGTTCGCGTCCGCGTTCGCGCTCCACGATGGACACCTCTCGGTCCAGCGCGTCATTCAGTGCGACCTGCGGCAGGCCGAGTTCGCATACCTGTCGGCTTGCCATACGACCGTGGGAGACGAAGAGAGTCCGGACGAGGTGATCCACCTTGCGGCCGCGATGCAGTTCGCAGGGTTTGGATCCGTGATTGGGACGATGTGGGCAGTGGACGACGCTCAGACGAGCAAGATTACGTCCGTGTTTTATCGACACATCCAGGATGCGTCTGGAAATTTGGACCACACCCGTGCGGCGTATGCGCTATGGAAGACGATGGGATCGGTAAAAGTACCGCTGGATCAACGCATCCTGTATATACATCTCGGTGTTTAGCATCATGCCACCCATTCCCCGACTCTTGCTCCTTGTCGTGTAACTTTTCCATGCGCCTAATCCACATGTACTATGATACTATCTCTTGCAAAATCATATTACAGGCTCGTACATCCGTCACCGGCCTACACTCATCAACTCGGTGTACATCACGCATCGCGCGTCGGCGCAAGGCACCAACCCACGCGACCCGTCCGAAGTATGCCCATGTGATTGCAATCATGCAAGATCAAGTTTATCCCCGCAAACACGGTCCGTGGTCAGGCTGCAGCTCACGTGGTTCCACAGTACTGACAACTGTCTTCTCGACAGGATCTGCAAATCTAGGGTCTAAACACGTAAGTCAACCTCTGATAGCGTTTTGAGCAAGCACGAGTGACTATATTCGACGCTTATCGGCATCGTGCAAGGCTCCACTGGTCAGCCTCCCAAAACGTCAGCCACCCTCATAACCATACACTCAATCCACCGCTGTGTGCCCCTTCCGTTCGCCAACCGCTAGCATCTGTCTGCGCAGGTTCAGCTTCTGGTAAGCGTTCCTTCTATCGCACCAAATACCTTATATGACGATGCAGCACTGGAAACCTCCACCCCGGATGTTCGTTGTAGCCGGCCTCCACACCAAGCGACGGCCCTCTGGCGATTACAGGTCCAGCGTGGCGATCGAGAGACAGCGCGTACAGAATCCCAGGCCAACCCCCGCGCCGCAATCCACACATCCTCAGTCGAGGGTATCATCCTCATCTTCCGCACGGCGCGTGTCAAAGGCAAGGATGACGCGGAACGATAGTGATAAGGGCGTCTGCAACCGGCACGAGAAATGCCGGCGTACTCCCATCAGATTCGTGCTCGGAAGACAAGCACCCGCTCGAGCTCGCAAGTTCATTCCAAAGCCATTGGTCCTGGTCGAGAAAATGAAGGCACGTCAACGTCTCCTCGACGCATCACCGACGACCGCTTCGGAGCCATCCGTCGCTTCTGGGTCGTTGAACCGCTCGACGACCGGAGTCGCTGCCTCCCGCTCTCCCCATACGACCCCGACGCCTCAGCGGCTGATAACGTGCAGTATCTCTTCGGGCTCCCATTCGTCCAGCAGTGTGTCGTTTCGGATGTCTTCGCGGAAAGGCGTCTTAATGATGCCTCGGCCGATGAGACCCGTGTCGGCAGCCACCCTTGGCGAGAGTCCGGGGAGCACGGGAACGTCTGTACTTGATTCTCCCTGTCATGTCCAACGGGGTTCCAAGGTTCCAGTTCTGGTCATGCGAGTCGCCGCAACCGGCATCCATATGACCGTTGGATCCAATCCTAACAAGAAAGGTTTACTGAAGACGGACGTATCGGTACTCGTCGATTCAGCGAATGGGGAGATTACGCAGGATCAGTTCGAACCCGCTAGCACGAGTACGCCGTTGACTTCAAGCAACGCGAATACCACTGGCAGCAGCGATGAGACGCTACCACCTGCGTCCATTACGTCAGCCATGTACCCACCTTCTGAGGAGGCGTCAGGACTCACTGACGTTGGATCGCCCATTTCGCGAGAGGTGTACCCGTTTAATGTCCCCAAAGGCGCTTATACCGTCAAGCTACCCCCTTCGCCCTCCGTGACTTCGCCTTTGAACAAAGTGCATCCTTCGGGTCCCGCCCTCACGACGCTCGTAAACGAATCCAGACCCAAGACGGCGGTCCATTGCAAACGCCCATCAAGCCACTCCCTGTCCGCATTCCCGGCGCTTATATTTGATGGCGTGTTTGCCCTCTCATCGTCCTCCCCACCCCAACAAACGCTTGACCACCCTACCCCAGCCGCACGATACGGACGGCCACCGACCCCATACGAAGCGGCCACGCCGAACGACGGGTCGTCATTCGAGTCCACTGCAACGACCTCTGTTTCTCCTGTGTCATCGGGCGAAAATAGCGGTCCAGAGTCTCCGCGCACAAAGCTAGCGCGAGTGCTCACTACGCACGTCCGACCGCCAACGATGGCGATCTCGACGTCGACCGCACGGGTGTACCAGCCAGGGAAATGTGCATCGCCGGCCCAAGCTTCGAATGGTCCGGAGATACGGTGTGAGATCGGGCGGTCGAAAACTCAACTAAACGGTGTCAGCGATGGTTCTGGTGGAAGCGTGAGTGGAAGTGTGGGGGTTGGAAAGGGTGCGTTCGAACGCATGTCCCTCGCAAGCGTCGGGGTGGTGGCAAAGCTGCGTGCGAGGTGGGAGAGGAACGAGGCCAACTGTGGTCCACCCCGATAGGTCGCGCACAGGTGAGCCTGAGTCGTGTCTCGTAGGGAACCCGAATAGGTCGAAGTTTTTTTCTTTTGGTGCCCGTCCCTTGTGTTCTTTTATGTTGGCGTTCGTCTTTTTCCCTGCGTGAATCGTGTACCAATGTTACTACGTTCATTGAGTACCTAGCGGAACGTAGATGAGCAAGTCTCGTACCTGCACTACCCTCGAGTTTCTACCGTCAACAACCTATCGGTGACCCATCCGAGCCTAGAGCTCAGAACCCTCCATCTCAACGAGGCTTGTTTTGCTGTGTCAAATCCAGGGCATGTAGGAATGCAGTCCAGAGAGTCGCCCGGAGTTTTCCGTTTGGTGGGCTTGTCGAGATTCTCACCAAAAGGCGACGATTGCACAACTCGGGCCTCATTTTCTTACTCGCCATCAACTTTGGAGCAGTCCGCACATGCTGCGTCAGTTACGATTAGCGTTTTTTTTTTTTTCGCTCTAGGGTAATTTTCGGCAAGATTCTTCGTTAACCTATGGCTAGTAAAAATGAATATCATGAGTCGGGTCCGTACTAAGGCAAGCGATGGCATGATCGGTAGCAGCTACACGAGAGAGACAACCGGCACGGCGTACGACACTAGGCACCGATATGCACGTAGAGAATCCGTTGATCGAGGGGCACCTTCGCCGACCTCGTCGCCCTCCACAACGCATACGCCGCGTGCGTATGATCCAACCGACCCGACGCGTCCACCATATGCTTGTAAAACACAGACGTGATCTTGTTCGCCTGCTCGTCGTCCACCGCCCACATCGTCCCGATTACCGATCGAAACCCGGCGAACTGCATCGCAGCCGCCAGGTGGAGAGACTCGTCCGGGCTCTCCTCGTCCCCGACCGTCGTGTGGCAAGCGGACAGGTATGCAAATTCGGCATGCTGCAGATCGCATTGCATGATCCGTTGAATTGTCAATCGCCCGTCTTCGAGCGCGAACGCGGACTCGAACGGTTGGTTCCTTTTCGCGAGCCCGTGACATGCGAGGTGCACCCATGCATTGTTGTTCAGCTCGTCCATCACCCTGGAGATGCACGACCCTCGACCCTCGATGGATGTGAACGTCGTCAGACCATCCATCTGCTGTCCGATGTTCGCTAGTTCAGTACCGACGGTATGGAGTTTGCTTGTCCCAGCAGCATCTGCTTGACCAATGGCAACGAACCGTTTCGGATCAGATGTTGGCGATGCTGAGACGGGCCGCCTTGCACGAATGAGAGCACTCAGGGTGGAGGTATAGGACGAAATGTACAGATCGGAAAAGCCCTTCTGACCATCCCTATATGGAGCGGCAGCATGGAGAGGCAAGAGAGAAA
Organism: Heimioporus aff. retisporus; assembly: GCA_038094615.1. Taxonomy (NCBI): domain Eukaryota; kingdom Fungi; phylum Basidiomycota; class Agaricomycetes; order Boletales; family Boletaceae; genus Heimioporus; species Heimioporus aff. retisporus. The sequence continues at coordinate 2,156 of JBBPUI010001170.1, read as the reverse complement.
ATTTGGAAGTGGGACACCACCAGATACGAGATCGGGGAGGATACGTCGCGTGGAGGGAAGCAGCAATCCGGGAAACGACGAGGTCCCAGAGTTTGCGCAAGAAAATCCGAAGCGGTTTGGTGACATCCTCTCTCTTTGCGGCCTGAAGCAATCCAGCGAGATCGGACACCAGTCCTTGAACGCCCTCCTCCGTGACTGCCAACGGAACGTGGATGGGATCACTGTCAATAGAGATAACGAGCGCGTCGCAACTATACCAACTCGCATTCACGATGACGATTGGACCGTCACTCGCTGCATGTCGGAGATCGGGGAAAAGCGAGGGGAGAAGGAAGCGAGAAAGGCCAGGCAACTCGCGGATCCGGGATACTGTCCCTTCTAATTTCACGTTTAGCCTCCAAACACGATCATGTTCGTCTCCACCAGCAGAGTTGAGAGCATCACGAATGAGTGAGGTCAGGTAAGTATAGTCATCTGCCAATGCTCTCCCTTCTTCGCCAGATGCGACCACATCATCAAGTGGGGAACGGAGGCGAGCGAGCTGATTCCAAGAGAGAGCACGACCCTGTTCAAGCACCTCAACAGCACATGTAGGGGACTGGTTGCGGAGACAAGCTGAAAATGCGTCAACTGCAAGCAATGCAGATTGTTTCCTCAAAACGGCAAGATTCTGGGGTAAAGACGGTAGTGTTGCAAGATATTGAACGAGCAACCGGAGAGTTGTCTGATACGTAAGAATGGTTGAAGAGTGATGGAATGTTTCAGCTGCTTCAATCCAAGCTCTTGCAGCAGAGAGATCATCAGGGAATACGAAACGTATGTTGTAGGTCAGCTCATTGTAGAGAGAAAATGTTTCCTCTTTGTCATGTTCTCTGTAGAGCTACATTGAAAATGATGAGTAAAAACGCAACGACACTGAACAAAAAGTGCAACCTGCTGATACCGATCGGCAAGATCGCCCGCTAGGTTCTTTAAAGACCGTGACCGCAATGTATGCCCTGGTGGACAAAGTTTCAGAGCCTCTCTACGAATGTCAATGGCCTCGCTGAGGTCTTCTATCCCACCGAGCCTCCGATACCGATCTTTGAGATCACATGCGAGGTTATTTAAAGACATTGACCGCGATGGGTGGCCTGGTGGACGAAGCCTCAAGGCCTCTCTGTGGAGGTCAGTGGCCTCGTTGAGATCTTCTACCACACCGAGCTTCCGGTACCGATCTTTGAGATCGCATGCGAGGTTGTTTAAAGACAGTGACCGCAATGGGTGTCCCGGTGGCCGAAGCTTCAAGGCCTCTCTGTCGAGGTCGATGACCTCGCTGAGGTCTTCTGCCACACCGAGCTTCCGGTACCGATTGGTGAGATTACATCCGAGGTTGTTTAAAGACGATGACCGCAATGGGTGCCCTGGTGGACAAAGTTTCAAGGCCTCTCTGTCGAGGTCAATGGCCTCACTGAGATCTTGCAGTCCACCCAGCAGCAGGTACCGATCGCGGAGACGACCCGCAACATTAGTCAAGGAGATCGGCCTCTCCGGATGCCCAGGTGGGCGAAGGTTCAGATCCTCTCTTGCAAAGCCGATGGCCTCGCTGAGATCATCGGCACTACCCAGCTGGTCATATCGATTAGAAAGGCAAACAGAGAGGTTGCACAAAATATATGACTGGTTCGGGTGCCCCGGGGGACAAAGCAACAGCCCCTGTTTGTTGAGGTCAATAGCCTCACTGAGATCCCCGGCTTGACCGAGCTGCCGATACCGAGTATAGAGACGATTCGCGAGGTGATACAAAGAGGTAGATCGGTCCTCATTTCCTGGCGGATGAAGGTCCAGGGCCTCTCGTTCGAGGAGGATAGCTTCCTCGATGGTCTCTATTCCCCCGAATCGTTCATACCGCCGCTGGAGATGGTATGAAAGCAGGCTCAAACTATAAGCTCGCCAGGGGTGGCCAGGGGTGCACATCGCGAGCGCTTCACGATCAAGGAGGATCGCCTCCTCGATGCAACTCGCTTCTGCGCCTCGCTTAAACTCGTCGCCAAGTAAAACTGCGCGCGAAAGTAGTTGTTCAAGAGTTTGCAGAGGCACTTGCTCGTCCTGGTAGTTGACGCGATAAGGCTGCAAAACAGACGAGATCTGCTGGGACATACCATCGTGAGGCTAAC
>JBBPUI010001169.1:0-11670 GCA_038094615.1 Heimioporus aff. retisporus | reverse complement strand
CGCTCCCTCTCCCTCTCCCTCTCCTTCTCCTTCTCCTTCTCCTTCTCCTTCGACTTCTCCACCTCCACCATCTCCATGTCCTCTGTCTTCTGTTTCTTCTCCCCATCTCTTGAGCTCCCCTCCACAAATTCCCTCCTCCGCACCTCCTGCCCGATCCTCCATGACTCCAGCATCATGAGCTTCTCATGCGCTGCACTCATCCGCTCCATTGCCCTCACCATCCTCTCCTGCAGCATCAACCCTTCCTGGTATATTACCTGCGTCCGCTCTGTCTCCTCCATCCACTTGCCCACCGCCTTGGTGAGCATCCTGAGCGCATCGCGATGGTTTGCTGTGCATTCCATCAGGTCAAATGGTTGAATGCTTCCCTCATCTTCCTCCTCGTTGTCTGCATCCACCTCCACATCGTTCTTGTCGTTGTCCTCCTCCTCCATAGTCATCCACGTACATTTCACCAGACATCCAACCTTGGGCAATGCTGCCTGCTTCATTGGCCTTGGTCGTTCCACAATCTCTACCGACGACTCCCTCATCATGGACCAGCTGCATCCTTTTCTCTTCTTCCCACAGGGCATGCATGTGGTCGCCTTCTGTTCCGCTTGTGGGATGCAAGCCTTCGGGTTGCGCTTGCACTGTTTGCACAGCGGTGGGTGACTCACTGACTGCTCTTCCACCACCTCCGCTGCTCATGCCTCCACCGCTGCATGATCCTTCGCCGCTTGCACTGCCCGCTCTCGCGCTTCATCCCTCCATTTCTTCTCTGCCGCCTTGCGCGCAGCCCACTCTCGTTCCTCCTTCTCCTTTGCCTTGCACTCTTCCCGCCCCTTTTGCTCTCTCTGTTGGATCCTGTTAGCAATGTGGCATCCACGAGGCACCATCACGTACCTCAGCATGTGCTGTGTGCAGCTGTTCGCGCTTCTCGTGGACAAGTTGCTCATGCTCCTCCTGCCTCCTGGTCGCCTCCGCTGTCTTCACCGTCTTCGTCGCCTCGTTGTCATCCGACCATACTTCGAGGTCAATGTTGGATGCTTCGCACCACTTGTTGTTGTTGCCACTTGGACCGGACATGGTAGTGGTTGTTGTCAAAAAGCGCTAAGTCCAAACTCCACCTCTCTTATAGGCATTTCAAACTCAGCCACGACTTCCCACACATGTGACTCACACCACGCAGTTAGCCTTCAAGGGTTCAGGCCCTAAGAGGGGGATACTGTCACGCCCCGTGCCTTTGCTCTCTCACCCAACCTCATCCGCCCCTATTCCGCCACCCTCCTTTACCTTCAGGCAATACATCCACCTTCCTCCACTTCGTCCAATATCCCAATGTCCCATTCCGCTCTTTTGTTTGTACTCTACCCTTCTCTGCTTGTACCTTATGATCAGCTGTCATTACTGGCAGCTGTCAGTCCCTGTCTCCATCTCCTTCCCTGTCGTTACACTCCGCCTTCCCTTGTAGTGCTCTGCCCTCCCTGACGTTACTAGCACGACGTGCCACAAGTATGTAGCCCTACATACTCCGCCACGTCTGTGCTCCGTCTACCCTTAGCATAGCCTCCAACTCATGTATTTAGTCTTGTACTTCGCTGAGGACTTTCCTCAGTTCGTAAATCAACTAAGTCTCCTCCTGCTCTTCTCTCTCGTGCCTCTCCTCTCTCCCTCCTCTCTCTCTTCTCTCTCCGCTTCGGTAGCTCATCGCTATCGTCAATCTCTGTCTGACTCCGCCCTCCGAAATACGAGGACAGGGTTAGTACAAGGGCGCAGGCCATTACCTGAAGCCACTGTCCTCATCCCTCTGTTCGTCTGCTCCGCCTCCGACCTCCGACCCCTCACGCATACATCTGACCTCCAAAGACCCAGAGGAACCAGACTTGACATGCTGGAAGATTTCAAAACCCTGTCCTCTAACCATAAAGTTCTTCTCCGATGATTTGTATGTCTCAGATGGGAAAGCCCAGCTGGAAGCTTCATAAATGGAAGCTATAGTCTTGACAAGGCAGAAGAGGCCATTGATGGGAAGAGAGAATCTAGATTCAATCGGAGGAATCTGATGAGGAAACACTACTCGTGGAGATGATGAAATGAGCTTGGCGATGTACTGGTGTCGGTAACCCAGTGCTTCGTATTTCCCCTGATAGAGTGGGTAGAAAGGTTCCATCGGAATCATTACATATTGGTAGGGCATAATCTCGACTCGGCAAACCTTGTGAAGCAGTGTCGAGAGGTGGTGAATCAGTTGGGCATGATAGTATGTCACGCTCCAATATAGCAGAATGACTGAGGGTGGAAGGGTTTGGTCCATGACACTCCCTGTTGCTGGTGTATTGAAGTCATAGATCTGCCCCCATGTGACTCCTATGAAGGCGTTGGTGATCTCGACTGGGTTGCCTAGATTGGCTCTCTGAGCCTGAGAGTTCCATGCCATCTGTGTTCTCAAGGCGGACTCTATGATGAGTGGATCTACCTGAGCTAGGCGATGAAGCAGATCCTCCAGACGGCATATTGGACCTTGTCCTGATGGGAGAAGGCTGTTGTACGTGTGTAGTACCGCCAGATTGCATGGTAGATTTGCCAATTCCACTGTCACTCCTCCTTGCTGCACTACCTGCTCTAGACAATCCCGAACTGTGTGGCAGACTTTCTTGTCCATGGGACGGTTGAACAGTGTTGCGCGATCCCAGCCCGTAGGTTCCAGTTGGATCTAGAGGCGATCCTCTGGTAGATTGGTCTTGGGTAAGGACCCGGAGGGCAGGTAAATCAGCTGAGGAGATGGTTCGCGACTGCAAACCAAAGGAGGAGGAAGAATGAGAGAAGACAGATCCTGAGTTGCCTCGAGTGGATGAGTTCTCAGCGACGGATCCTGCTCGAAAAGGATTGCGAGCGGCTGGCGAGGATGGTGAGGAACCGTTTGAGCTTCCAAGTCTAGAGGAGCTATCGACTCTAGTGGAGCTGGCAGACCCTGATAACCCGTTGAGGTCAAAACCAGGTTGTAAATTTCTGAGAGGAGCAGGGATAGAGACATTGTCATAGAAGGGATTTGGTGATGAATTCGAGGTGGTTGAGTTCGGAGGGGGTGATGACCGCCTATGAACATATTCTCTTGCTCTGGCGAGGGCTGAAGCAAGGAGTCCATAAGGACCTGGCTCGAATTCTGCTCTACGACTTATGTTGTCTGAGGGACTACTGTCTCATTTGTCTGAAGATGGAGAACGGAGGATGTTAAAAGGTATGACTTCAGTCCCGTCAGCAGAGTTGGTGACTCTAACATAATCTCTCTCACCGTGACAGTGGATTTCTCCTCGTTTGATACTGCCTCTACAAATAGGACAAGGAATCTGGTGAGGGATACCAGGAGCGACAAGACATGAGTCTACTGGTCTAGGGATAGTCTCTCTGCGATGCAGAGGTGTTCTCACTGGTATAGGTCTCAAGGGTGCTGGAGTAGCAGGCCTTGGAGGGATAAACGGTGGATCTTGTACAGTTGGACTGTATGATGGACTTCTTGGTTTGTAGACCAGTGGGACAGTGGCAGGTGCAGGTGCGGCTGAAGCAAGGTCAGGGTTCTGTTCACTTACATTTCGATCTGTGTATGATAAGTTCAGTACACAATCGAACTGACGCAAGGACAAATAGAACATAGAGCCAACTATCCTGACAGTTAAAGCACCGCCAAGAATGCGAATAATGCAGAGTCTATCGTCATTTAAGACGTAAACTCCTGTCTGGAATGCCTGATATATGATCAAGAAACATTCGCAGACATAATGGATAAGCACAGTCCAGACTCTTGTATCGTGGCTGACAGACGGTGGCATCACTGCAGATATGATGAACACCGTGCGGCGATAGCCAGACAATCCTCTTGTGTGTGCGAGGTTAATCCACATAGCTAGCGCAGGATAAAGAGCAACAAAGTAAATCTCTGCTAGCAATGAGCTAAGCGGGGCTCATAACCTTTCGAGATAGTAGTGGTATCTGAATGTAAGACCAAGCTGGGGCTATGGCTTGGAATAGCAGCAAAGTGCAGGACAACAGAGGAAGAAGGTCTCTTTGTGGGAGGAACTCACAAAGGTAATGCGAGAGCACTACTCTGGACAAACAGAGTCTCAGTTGAAGACTGGTAACGAGTTGTAAGAGGAAAGAGTAGTATTGAACTACTTCAGTTACTTGTGAGGTGTGGGCTCATGAGGGAACTGAAGAGAGAGAGGATGGGCGTAAGGCCCTCCTTATATACATGCTAGGTTGTATGTACTTGTTTGTAACAATAAACGAATGACTAAGCATTCTGGTACATTCTATGATGTTCTATTGTGTTCTAACCAATAGCATAACTCTCTCTATTTCAAATATGACAGTGTCAGTATGTGTAAGCATGATTGGTAACCCAGTTTGATCCTATGGATTCCGGTTTGTTCCTAAGTCTTCCAACTTGATCCTATAGAGGATTCCGGAACATTCTCTGACATTCTATGAAGTCAGGTGATCTTGTATCATGTGATCATGCTACAATCTCAACAGCAATATCCTGAACATCTTTGCCATCAGGAAAACCCTCTCATGGGTAATTCACAATAATATACTAGAATATCATGCAATTGTTGATAATTTTTGATATTAACAATATTCTCAAGATTCTATAAAACATCTAGGAACAATGGCCCTCTTGTAGGATGATACTACAAGATGTGAGCAAATGATATACACAATGAGTGGATTGGTCTCACCTCAGTACATGACAGAGTCATTGACTGAGGTGTAGATGAGCTGACACAAAGGTTATCTACCTGACAATTATGTAATATGGAAGTAACTGAGTCCATTTGAATGTATTGTACAAAGAACAAGAACACAAAGTTTGAAAAGGATTCAAACCAAAGAAACTTGAAAAAGTGAGGATTGGGATGGTAGGAATAGTAATTTATCTCCAATCTGTAATTCCCTTTTTGTGGGTGAAGTAGGGAATAGGGAGCTCCTTTGTGAAGGTAGGTCCAAGGTCCACATGCATATCTAGAAATGATTTGTATTTGTTGATCATTTATCCATTAAAAGTCCTTCAAAAGCATTGTCCCAGAGGCCAGACATCTATAACAGGGTGTAATAGGAATGTTTGTACTGCTAAATCATCTTTAAGAATGGTGTCCACACTTTTGCTTCTGTTTGCCCTCAACTGTAGTCTTTCTTTTACTTTTTCTGGGCTGCTGTTGGTCCATAGGGGCAACAATGATTCAAGTTTTCGAGAATGAATGTACTCTATGTACTACTCAAATGTGAAGGGACAGAGGACTTCTCAAGTGGGAATACTCACTTGGGATGTGCAAAGGACTGTTCAGGTCTCTGCTGAAGAGAAGAATGTATCTTGTATTCAACTCTCTTAGTAAGAGTGGGTAGGGGGATTCAGCCCCCTTTATATACATGAATACTGTATGTACTTGTTTGTACTATTCTACAGTATTCTATCCAATAGGAATACTAGTTCTATTTCAAATGAATAGTGTAAGCTGTTATGTAAGCATGAAGAATGTTCCATAACATTCTATGAGGTTCTATCAGATATGGATTGATCCTATTGATCCTATTTGATCCTATCTGGTCTAGACTCTGATCCTAATTGATCCAATGTCATGTGATTGATCATGTGACCATTAGTCATGCTACATTCTCAACACAAGTATCCTGTTTGGCTTGTTTTAATAATTTCTTTTGATGCTTAGCCAAGTCTTTGTATTGTGGCAAGTGCTGCTGATGGGTATTGAACCCATCCTGTATCTCTTTCTCCTGAGTATCAAGCCATTGTCTGTGGCTAATTCTTTTATAGATTTGGTAGGCAATACTGCCCATATAATCTCCTGGTGCTGTCTGGCACCAGTCTTCTATCCAATAAGTCCTGTTTGGGTAGGATGCTCTCACCAGCTGGAAGTTCTTGTAGATCAGTGGAAAGATCTTCCTATGATACAGTGACTCCCAAAACTATTACAATGTTTGACCATTTCATAGTACATGGAGTATACTGCAATCATCTGTGGGAATGGTGCTTAGTGTTGGTGGGACCAATAGTAGTACACACTCCTGGCTGCCTACCAGTCCCTGGGTTATGTGATTCTGTCCACAAATGGAAGGGATATGCCCATTTAAAAACAAGTACTACACTGTAACAGTTTTGTCACTTTTGTGATAAATCATAGGATCTCTATGAAATAAAATGGTAGTTGACGCTGTTTGGTGCTACAAACAAAGATACACATATGTACATGATGTCTGAGCTTGAAAATATTCTCACACTCTTGGACTTTTGATCACTGTCATCATACAATCCCTTTCTGATGTCCAAAAGCACAATATCCTCTCTTAGCTTGATTCTGGTTTTTCTGCTTGTTCCAACACTTCTAACATCAATCTTATGTAGTGTTGCTACTGTCTCTAGACTTCATTCCCAGGAGTATTTCACTCTTCAAAAATCACTTGGGGGCTATCCATTAACACCCTCCTCTAGTGTGCTGCTTGTTTGATCACCAATAATAAGGCCAAAAGTGCTGTTCAGGTCACCAAAATGCTTTTCACTATTACCAACCAATCTCCTCATTCCAACACAGTTCACCTTTGCCTGAAAAATGTTGGTATGGAAGCTGCAATCAGGTCCAAATGACCCCACTTTTAATCAAGTATCACAAAGTGGGGTTGGATTTTATCTATGCCCATAAAAATTAGCCTGTGAATGACTGAAGACATCTAATATGGTCAAATGAGGCCAAAATCAACTATCTAGGGCCAGTTGGTCACAATCTTTGTAAGCATAGACCCACTTAGTGGTGTTTGGTCAAGAGTGGAAGTCATTTGGACCTGATTACAGCTTCCATACCAACCTTTTTCAGGCAACAGTGAACTGCATTGGAATGGAGGGGTTGGTTGGTAGTAGTGAAGAGCATTTTGGTGACCTGGACAGCACTTTTGACCTTGTTATTGGTGATCAAACAAGCAGTACACTAGAGAAGGGCTTCAATGGATATCCCCTAAGTGATTTTTGAAGAGTGAAATACTCCTGGAAATGAAGTCTAGAGACAGTAGCAACACTAAGATTGGTGTTAGAAGTGTTGGAACAAGTAGAAAAACCAGAATCAGGCTAAGGGAGGATATTGTGCTTTTGGACATCAGAAAGGGATTGTATGATGACAGTGATCAAAAGTCCAGGAGTATGAGAATATTTTCAAGCTCAGACATCATGTACATATGTGTATCTTTGTTTGTAGCACCAAACAGCATCAACTACCATTTTATTTCATAGAGATCCTGAAACACTCAGAGCTGTAGTCTGGTGTCTGGCATGGGTGAAAGTGTGAGAGTGAGATATAAAGTGTGAACACACAAGGTGCAAGTGTTCAAAGGGAGGAAAAGAGTAGGAAAAGAGTCTATCTTGCTATGGAACTCTGAGGGGAGAACCAAGAGAACTTGACTGAGGAATTTCTTGGGGATCTATTGGCTTATATACTAAAGTACATGTTTGTCTGTGTATTGTACAAATTGTAGATAAAGTATCCATGCACATCCAGTGAGGATGTGGCAGCATAGCCATACATGCATAGATCATAAGAAGAACATACTGTAGGTACATGATGTGGCAGATCTAAAGATAAATGATCATAGGGGCCAACATGCCCTAGGTGTGAGGTGAGTCTGATCATGACATATGTGATGTCTGTGAAGAGAATCAAAAGGTGAATGCACAGTCCATGAGTCTGTGAAGAAGTGAAGAATCAAATGGGTCCATGTACCTGTAAGCAAAAGATAATCATATGCTTAGATGTTAGCTGTTGCCAATGCATACACCCCATCAGGGGCTAAGAATGGAAAAAGAAAAGGAAAAGAAAAGAGACATAAGGAAGGCAAAAAATATACATCCATAACAGATCCTATGATTTATCACAAAAGTGACAAAACTGTTACAATATAGTGCTTGTTTTTAAATGGGCATATCCTTTCCATTTATGAACAGAATCACATAACCCAAGGACTGGTAGGCATCCAGGAGTGTGTACTACTATTGGTCCCACCAACACTAAGCACTACTCCCACAGATGATTGCAGTATACTCCATGCATTGTAAAATGACCAAACATTGTAACAGTTTTGGGAGTCACTGTATATCTTGAAGCCTTGCCCTTTAACCATCCATATTTCTTTTGACCTCTTCCAAGATACAGCCAGAAAAGCCCATCTGGCAGCCTTGTACACTACCTTAAATGTTTCACCCATATAGTAAAGCCCATTGATCACAAAGGGCCTGATAGATTTGCAAGAGTAGATACAGATTGGAATAACCAAATGGGGGGAATTGTTGAGAACCTATAGTTTGTTATGCTTGGTCCAGGTAGGAATGAGCATAGGCTCAAAGAACTAGAACATAAGGTCAAGGATTTGAGGTACTGACAAAGTACCTGCCACTAGGGTCAAGGGTTTGGCCAACCAGGACATATGGTTGGTGTTTTGAGTGTAAGTCTGCCTACCAAAGAGGTTGTAGTGAGTTTTGATGAGGGGAGTGAAGGGGACAAGGTGAATTGAGCAGGACTAAGCTAGAGTACAAGGAACAAAGTACTTAGGTTTATATACTGTGCAATGGAAGGTCATGGAAGGTTATGGAACATCCATGACTAAGCAAAGAATATTAAAACAGAAAGAGAAACCAAGATAAGAAAGATAAGGGTGTGTGATGAACATGTTGTATGTTCTAGAGCACTCTATTGAAGTAGAAGCATTGGGTTAAGCCAATGATAGTAAGCAAAGATGACAATAGAAAAAGAATAGGGGCAAATCATAACATAGTTGACGTGGTGAGAACACATCAACATGTGCCTAGTGGAGAGGGTAGATTGGACCCATGACCAAATGAAGATGTTGCTTGCAAATTGTTTCCATTCTGCATTGCTCTTGGGTCAGAAAAGAGATGTGGGAAAGATGTCTGGTTGTGTTGAACCATGCAGTCCAAAATCTTGAATTGGTGTAATCATCCATTAGGATCATACTCACTGCAGACATAGAGAAGTCAAAGACTCTCTCCCAGTTCACAGCTTTCAAGGTGCCATCTTTGAGCTGGTTTATCAGAATCAAATCCAGCTATCTTGAAGTGTACTCTATAAGCTGGTTTTGAGCCACTGCTGTCATCTGTTGCATTTGCTCAACTTGTGTTATTGTGGTGAAGTTCACTGTAGGAGGAGAGGCTGCTTGATCTGCTTCTACTTCTCTTTCTCACATCTTCTGGTTTGGTTGGTAAAACCTGTTGATCTCAAATTGTTCCTCCAGAGTGAGGTCCCACACATTCCTTTGCTCTTTCCCTTTGTGGGACTGAGAAGGTGGTGGAGAAGGTGAGGAGGCAGGAGGAGCAAGAGCAGCTGCATGCAGTGCATGCCAAGGTGTGTAATGGTGCCATGTGGGTGCCACAAGAGTTGACAGGGTCTGACAGAGAGAGAAAAAGGAACATGAGGAGTGCAAGGACCTTGTGTGTGAAGCAAAGAAAAAGAAGGAGCATGAGCAAGCTCCCTGAAAGGAGGTGGAGTGGAAGTGAAAGGAGGAGGCATGTGACTGGTGCAGGCTGTGAAGCAGTGGGCAGCAGAGGTTGAGGTTGAGCAAGGGGTGAGTTGTCCACTGCCTTGCAAGCAGTGCAGGTGAAAGCCATTGGCATGTGTCCCACAAGCGAGAATGAAGGCAACTGTGTGTGGGCCCTGCAAAGAGAAGAAGAAGGCCTGTAGCTGGTCAGCAGTCTACAAGTTGTTGCTGAAGGAAGTTGTTCTGAAGGCACAACCTGCAAAGTGCATAGCATCACCAAAGGATGAACAGGCAACCAAGAGAGCATAGGCAATGATATTGGAGGAAGATGGCAAATTGGGTGTGGACATGGACATTGACAGTGACAGTGGCATCAAGCTGTTCAATCTGATGGAGTGTGCCATGAACCATCGTGATGCACTCAGCATGCTGACAGAGGCTTGGAGAAGTGGACAAAGGAGATGAAGCAGGCATGTGTCATTCACCAGGAGCAGCTGGTGCTACAAGAGCACCTGGTCATGGCAGTGGAGTGGATATGCATGGTGCAAGAGTGCATTACATTGCTGGACTTGTGAAGGTGGAGGAGGGAATTCATGGAGGGCAGCTTGCATCAGGAAAAACCTCCTGCTGGTAATTATCAAGCATTCTTATAGAATATAGACTATTGTCATACAATATTTAAGAATACCTGATAAAAGACATATTAGAAAGTATTTCACATAATATTAGATATTTTATGGCCCCCTGTACTAAAGCTGTTAATGTTTTGAAATTTCCAGATAAAATCTTATAATTCTATGTAATTACAGGTAATTAACACTATCATTCACACAACAATCACCTAATATTATTCAAAGTTTTCAAACAATGGACATATTAATCAAAGAAATATTATTTAATTCACAGCTATCTAAGCACAGACCCAAGCAGTAACTAGTACACTATCTACTGTATCATCACAGTTGGGTGGTTGGCCAGTAGTTGCATGCCCTTGCCCCCCTTGTCATGGTGAACAGGAAACTATGTCCTCATCCTTGTCACAGTTGGGTGGTGTCTCATGCACTCTTGCCCAATCATGTCACAGCGGTGTGGTAGTAGTAGCATGGCAGGGCTGTCACAGCACCAATGCCCATTCATGAGGTGGTGGGATGGTTAACCATGTCATCATTGCAATATCCCTGCCTTCCCTGTCACCATTGTGTTGCTGATCCTGCCATTGTTATGGTTGGGTGGTGGGCAGGCAGTTGCACAGTGGTGGTGGCATAGTCCTGTTGTGGTGTCCATGCCCATGTTGTGAGGTGATGGAGTGGCCAGCCCTGCCATTGGCATGGTTGGGTGGTGGGCACATTAGCAAAATGACCTTCATATTGGCAGAGGTCCACAGGGCTGTACAGATACTACAGCAAGGTACCTAGTAATATAGACCTGTGCAAAGAAATAGGGGTTACTTATCTCAACATTTTCAGTCATGACATAGGCTGAAAATTTTATAGTCCAATCTCTTCATATATATTGGCTTCTGTACAAATTTTTGAGGTCATAACTATAAAGCTGGTTGCACAACACATGGGACAATTTTGGGTCAAAAAGGATGTTTTGCTGATGCAGGCAGTTGCACAGCAGTGGCATAGTTCCATTATGGTATCTATGCCCATATTGTGAGGAGATGGAATGGCTAGCCCTGCTGTTGGTGTGGTTGGGTGGTGGATGGGCAGTTGCACAGCAATGGCATAGTCCTGTTGTGGCATCCATGCCCACATTGTGAGGTGGTGGAGTGGCCAACCCTGCCATTGTTGTGATTGGGCAGTGGGTGGGTAGTTGCAACATCCAGTGGCATAGTCATTGTGCTACCCTTGCCACATCATCTCAGTTGCTCCATCATTGTGGTGATGGCAGGACCATCATGGCACCCATGCCCTCATCATGAGATGGTGGGGCAGCTAATCATGCCATTGTTGATGGGTGGTAGTGAGCAATTGCTGCACCCCACCCTTGAAAGAAAAGTTTGGGATTTGGTAGACTTACCAAAAGGTCATATACCTATCAAAGGGAGATGGGCACTTGCCATGCATCCAGGCAATTGAGTAAAAGCCAGATTTGTTGCGAAAGGCTTTACTCAGATTTTTGGAATAGACTATAAGG
>JBBPUI010001168.1:0-11678 GCA_038094615.1 Heimioporus aff. retisporus | reverse complement strand
GAGCCTCACCCCACCCCTGCTCCTCCCCCTCTTGTCCATACCTTCACCCCCACCCAACCCCTTCCACCTTTTGCACCTCCTCCCACTATGACCACCCTTTTGAAACCAGTTGAACTTTGCATTGGCTCCCTTGACACTTTTGATGGCAATTACACTAAGGCAACCATCTGGTTGGACTCTGTCCAGACCTACCTCCTTGTCAATGATGAAGTCTACAACACTAAGTTGAAGAAAACCACCTTTGTCCTCTCTTACATGAAATCTGGAGCAGCTCTTACCTGGGCCTCTTCCTTTTGTAAAGCTGCCCTCACCTTTGATGCCAGCAGAAACCCTACTGGCTTCAGCAAGTTTTCTGACTTCATCTCCTCCTTTAAAACCACCTTCAAACACCATGACACACAAGCCTTGGCCATCACTTGGCTCTCCACTCAATGGATGGCCAGCAATGCTGGTATTCCAGAACTCACTTTGTTCATTTTGGAATTCTACAACAAAGTCCAGATCAGCAAGATCATAGATGAGAATGTTCTCATCAGGTACTTTTCCACTGCCCTCCCTGTCTGCCTCATGCATTGCATCATGTCCATGGACACTATCCCCACCAAAATTAGTGAATGGTACTCTAAGGGCATTCATTTCCTCACCCAGTGAGGAAAAGCCAAAGAAATTGCCAAAAGGAACAAGTCTGGTTCCTCCACTTACCATTCATTCACCACCACCTCCTCTTGCCCCTCAAAGGACCCTGACACCATGGATGTCAACACCATCAGAATTGGCAAACTCACTCCTGAAGAATGTTGCCAATGCATTACTGAGGGACATTGTTTCTGATGCCAAAAGACTGGTCACCTTTCTGGTGAATGCCCCACCTTCCCCTCAAACAACCCTAGGCTGAAGAAGACCTCAGAGAAGAAGGTTAGGAAGATTGAAGAAGTTTCTCAGTTGAGAGAAATTGAGGATGATGACAATGAAAAAACTGTGGCTTGGATCTCCTTTGCCATCCCAGGCAAGGATTTTTAGATGGAGGGCATACTCCAACACAACAACCCTCCTTTTCTTGTGTATCTGTACTTGTATCATTGATAACCAAACAGTCTATGCAAATCCCTGTTCATATTGTTGAACCTTTGCACCTGAAAGCCATTGGAACTCATGCTCTGATTGATTCAGGAGCATAAATTTCTTGCATCGACTGGGACTTTGTCCAAAAACACACACTCCCAAAAACCAGACTCTCCACCCCCATCACTGTCAACAATGTTGACCAATCCATCAACAAGAATGGTCAAATCCATTTCACCACCTCCCTCTTTGTCTGCATTGGGTCAGTAGCTCACCAGATTATCTTCTACATTGTCAATTGTGGAAAAGAAAATATCATCCTTGGACTCCCTTGGCTTAAGGAAGTCAACCCCACCATTGACTGGACCTCTTGAGAGTTATTCATTCCCCTAGAATCCAATCAATCGAACTGCCTCTACCAAAAACATACTTGACCCCCTTCTCCAACTCCTATGACCTCTACCCCTCAACTCCCCTGTCATGTGAATGTTGATACTATCTGGGACAGACAACTCTTCAACTACATGCAGAAGGAGACTCAACAACAACATCTCCTCCATAACCACAATGTTCAAGTTATTCAACAAATCATTCAATGTGGCTCTTACTTTATCCCAAATGCCACCATTGCTAAACTCACTACTGCCACTGAACTTGCTATGGCTGCCAAGAAGGCAAAACCTAAACCAATTCTTCCACAGGAATATGCTGCCTTTGCTTCTGTCTTCTCCAAGGAAGCAACCAACCATGTTCCCCCCAGCCAACCCTACAATCATGAAATCAACCTTGACAAATCCTTCACCCCAAAGGTCAGCAAACTCTACCCCCTCTCCCCCAACAAAAAGGCTGTGACTGAAGCCTTCCTTGATGAAAACCTTAAAGCTGGTAAAATCTGTCCTTCAAACTCCTCCCAAGCTGCCCTCTTTTTTTTTGTCAAAAAGAAAGATGGAGGTCTCCACCCCTGCCAGGATTACAGATATGTCAATGAACACACCATTCATGATGCCTACCCCCTTCCCCTCATCTCTGACCTCATCAACAAACTTAAGGGAGCTAAAGTCTTCACTAAGTTCAACATCTGCTGGGGTTACAACAATGTTTGTATCAAGGACAGACATCAATGGAAAGTGGCCTTCATCACCCACAAAGGTCTCTTCAAACCCACAGTTATGTTCTTTGGACTTTGTAACTCCCTTGCCACATTCCAATGTTTCATGAATGATTCCTTCAGGGATATGATTACCAAAGGATGGCTTGTCATTTACATGGACAACCTCCTCATCTTCTCCCCTGATGTCAAAACCCATGAAGAATGAACAAAACAAGTCCTCCAGCAAATGCAAGAACTCAACCTTCACCTGAAACTTGAGAAGTGCAAATTCACTGCCTTGGAAGTTGAATACCTGGGCATGATTGTTCACCCAGATGAGCTCACCATGGACCCAGTCAAACTTGATGGCATTTGAGAATGGCCCACTCCTTCCAAAGTCAAGGACATTCACTCCTTCCTTGGCTTTGCCAACTTCTATTGATGTTTCATCCCCAATTACTCCAATGTTGCCTGCCCTCTCCTTGACCTTACCAAGAAGAATCAACCCTGGAGCTGGTCCCCTTCTTGTCAGGATTCCTTCAACAAGCTGAAGAAGCTCTTCCTTTCCCAACCAATCCTCCACCTCCCTGACCCCACTTGATCTTTCACCATCACTGTTACGATTTGCCTCTATTCTTTTCTTCTTGTCATTCGTGCTTGTCATCATTGGCTTAACCTGATGCTTCTACTTTGATAGAGTGCTCTAGAACCCACAATGTGTTCATCACACACCCTTATTTCTGTTATCTTTACTTCCTTTTCCTTTTGAACTTTCTTCACTTAGTCATAGTTGTTCCATGACCTTCTATGGCTTTCCATTGCACAGTATATAAGCCTAAGTACTTCATCTCTTGTACTCTAGCTTAGTCCTGCTCAATCTACCTTGTTCTCCTCCACTCTCCTCATTGTAACTTGCTGCTACCTCCTCAGTAGGCAGACTTACCTTTGAATCACCTGCTATATGTCCTAGCAGGCAGAACCCTTGACCCTGTGTGGCAAGTCCTTTGTCATCACCTTGACCCTTTGACCCTGCATTTTAGTTCTTTGAGCCTATGCTCATTCCTACCTGGACCAAGTGTAACAAAAGGGCTAAGCTTTATGTTTTAGGACTATCACTGTTATAGATCCTTCACCATTCCTCCCAGGACCACCTCAGCTTTAGAATGAGCCTTACTGCACTCACATAGGCTCACCACCACAGATCTTCCCTCAGACACTTTGTCCTCCTCATCCTCCCCCTCCAAAACTTCTCTAGACCCAGACACCACCCTCCCCACCGTTGTAGAGCAACAGGAAGACACTGACCTTGCCCACCAACTCTCCTCAGTGCTTTACATCCCCAGAAATCCCATGCCACCCCCATCACTGTCAACAATGTTGACCAATCTGCCAATAAGAATGGTCAAATCCACTTCACCACCTCCCTCTTTGTCTGCATTGGATTGGTGGCTCATCAAGTCACCTTCTACATCCTCAATTGTGGAAAAGAGAACATCATCCTTGGACTTCCTTGGCTTAAGGAAGTCAACTCCACTATCAACTGGACCGCTCGTCAGCTGTCCATTCCCCTAGAATCTGATCAATTAGATTGACTCTATCAGAAACACACCTGACCCCCCCCTCCGACCCCCACAAACCCTACTCCTCGACCTCCTTGTCATATCAATGTAGATACTGTTTGGGATGGACAACTCTTTGACTATATGCAGAAGGAGACTCAGCAACAACACCTCCTTTGCAACCATGACATCTGAGTCATCCAACGAATTATTTGATGTGGCTCCCATTTTGTCTCAAATGCCACCATCACCAAACTCACCACCACCACTAAACTTGCTATGGCTGCCAAGAAGGCAAAACCCAAGCCTGTCCTCCTACAAGAATATGCTGACTTCGCTTCCATTTTCTCAAAGGAAGCAACCAACCATGTACCCCCCAGCAGACTCTATGACCCCAAGATCAACCTGGATGAATTCTTCACTCCAAAGATCGGCAAACTCTATCCCCTCTCCCCTGATGAAAAGGGTGCAACAGAAGCCTTCCTTGATGAAAACCTTAAAGCTGGCAAAATCTGACCCTCAAATTCCCCCCAAGCTGCTCCCTTCTTTCTTGTCAAAAAGAAGGATGGAGCCCTTTGCCCCTGCCAGGATTACAGATATGTCAATGAACATACCGTTTGAGACACCTACCCCCTCCCTCTTCTCTCTGATCTCGTCGACAAGCTCAAAGGAGCTAAAGTCTTCACCATGTTTGATGTTTGCTGGGGCTACAACAACATTCACATCAAAGACAGACACCAATGGAAAGCAGCCTTCATTACTCACAAAGGTCTCTTTGAACCCACTGTCATGTTCTTTGAACTCTGCAACTTCCCTGCCACTTTCCAATGATTCATGAACAACTCCTTCAGAGACATGATTGCCAAAGGATGGCTTGTCATCTACATGGATGACCTCCTCATCTTTTCCCCTGATGCTAAGACCCATGAGGAGCACACCAAACACATCCTGTTACAATTCACCCCTATCTTTTTCTTCTTGTCATTTGTGCTTGTCATCATCAGCTTAACCTGATGCTTCTATTTTGATAGAGTGCTCTAGAACCTGCAACGTGTTTGTTGCACACCCTTATTTCTGTTATCTTTACTTCCTTTTCTTTTTGAACTTTCTTTGCTTAGTCATAGTTGTTCCATAACCTTCTATGACCTTCTATTGTGCAGTATATAAGCCTAAGTACTTCATCTCTTGTACTCTAGCTTAGTCCTGCTCAATCTTACCTTGTTCCCTTTGCTCCCCTCATCATAACTCGCTGCTACCTCCTCAGTAGGCAGACTTACCTTCAATCCATCTGCTATATGACCTAGCAGACAGAACCCTTGACCCTGTGTGGCAAGTTTTTCATCATTGCCTCGAACCCTTGACTCTACGTTCTAGTTCTTTGAGCCTATGCTTGTTCCTACCCAGACCAAGCATAACAAAAGGACTAAGCTCTACATTTTAGGACTATCACTGTTATAGATCCTTCACCATTCCTCCCAGGACCACCTCAGCTTTAGAATGAGCCCTATTGCACTCGCATAGGCTCACCACCACAGATCTCCCCTCAGACACTTTGTCCTTGTCGTCCTCCCCTTCCAAAACCTCTCTAGATCCAGATACCACCCTTCCCACTGTTGTTGAACAACAGGAAGATGTTGACCTCACCCACCAATTCTCCTCAGTGCTCCTCATCCCTAGAAATTCCATGTCACCCTCCCCCACCCCAACCACTTCCCACCCCCCTCTATTTCCCTTCCAAGTGCCTCACCCTGCTCCTGCCCCCCCTCCCCTTGTCCACACCTTCGCCCCCACCCAACCTCTTCCACCTTTCACACCTCCCCCCACTATGACCACCCTCTCGAAACCAGTCAAACTTTGCATCGGCTCCCCTGATGCCTTTGATGGCGATTATACTAAGGCAACCATCTGGCTGGACTCTGTCCAAACCTATCTTCTTGTCAACGAAGAAGTATACAACACTGAAGCAAAGCAGATCGCTTTCGCCCTCTCCTACATGAAGTCTGGAGCTGCCCTCACCCCTGATGCTAATGGGAAGCCAGCCAGCTTTGGGAAGTTCTCTGATTTCCTCTCTTCATTTAGGACAACCTTTGAACACCATGACACCCAAGCCCTAGCCATTATATGGCTCTCCACCCAATGAATGTCTGGCAATACTGGCATTCCAGAACTCACTTCATTTATTTTGGAGTTTTGTAACAAAGTCCAGATCAGCGAAATTGTGAATGAGAATGTCCTCATCAGATATTTTTCCACAGCCCTCCCTGTCTGCCTCATGCATCGCATCATGTCCATGGACACCATCCCCACCAAGATTAGCGAATGGTACTCTAAGGCTGTTCACTTCCTCACCCAATGGGGAAAAGCTGAAGACATCGCCAAAAGGAACAAGTCTGGTTCCTCCACCTATCATTCATTCACCTCATCCTCTTGCCCCTCAAAAGACCCTGACACCATGGATGTTGATGCCATCAAGATAGGCAAACTCACCCCTGAAGAATGCTGTCAATGCGTTGCAGAAGGACATTGCTTCCAATGCCAAAAGACTGGTCATCTTTCTGGCGAATGCTCCACCTTCCCCTCAAACAACCCTAGGCCAAAGAAGACTTTGGAGAAGAAGGTTAGGAAGGTCAAAGAAGTTCCCCAGCTGAGAGAAGTTGAGGATGATGACGATGAAGAAACCATGGCTTGGATCTCCTTCACCATTCCAGGCAAGGATTTTTAGATAGAGGGTGTACCCCAACGTAACAACCCTTCTTTTCTTGTGTGTCTGTACTTGTATCATCGATAACAAAACGATCTATGCAAATCCCTGTTCACATTGTCAAACCCTCACACTTGAAAGCCATTGGAACCTGTGCTCTGATTGATTCAGGAGCACAAATCTCTTGCATTGACTGGGACTTCGTCCAAAAACACAAGCTCCCAACAACCAAACTCACCACCCCCATCACCATCAACAATGTTGACCAACCCGCCAACAAGAATGGTCAGATCCGCTTCACCACCTCCCTCTTTGTCTGCATTGGATCTGTGGCTCACCAAGTCACCTTCTACATCCTTAACTGTGGGAACAAGAATGTCATCCTTGAACTCCCTTGGCTTAAGGAAGTCAACCCCACCATTGAGTGGACCTCTTGTGAGCTGTCCATCCCTCTAGAATCCAATCAATCAGATCGCCTCTATCAGAAACACACCTGCCCCCCTCCTCCAACTCCTACCACTCCCACTCCTTGACCCCCTCACCATGTCAACATTGACACCATCTGGGATGGACAACTCTTTGATTACATGCAAAAGGAAACTCAACAACAACATCTCCTTCACAACCACAATATCCAAGTTATCCAATGAATCATTCAATGTGGCTCCTGCTTTGTCCCAAATGCCACCATTGCCAAACTTACCACCACCACCAAACTTGCTATGGCTGCTGAAAAAGCGAAACCCAAACAGGTTCTTCCACAGGAATACACAGATTTTGCTTCTGTTTTCTTGAAAGAAGCAACCAACCATGTACCCCCCAGCTGATCCTATGACCACAAGATCAATCTCAACAAATCCTTCATCCCAAAAATTGGTAAACTCTACCCCCTCTCCCCCAATGAAAAGACAGCCACTGAAGCCTTCCTTGATGAAAACCTCACAGCCAGAAAGATCTGTCCATTGAACTCCCCCCAGGCTGCTCCCTTCTTCTTTGTCAAAAAGAAAGACAGAGGCCTCCGTTCTTGCCAGGACTATCAATATGTCAACAAACACACTGTTCAAGATGCCTACCCCCTCCCCCTCATCTCTGATCTCGTCAACAAACTCAAAGGAGCTAAGGTTTTCACCAAGTTCAATGTCCACTGGAGCTACAACAATGTTCACATCAAAGACGGACACCAATGGAAAGTGGCCTTCATCATCCACAAAGGCCTCTTCAAACCCACTGTCATGTTCTTTGGACTCTGTAACTCCCCCACCACTTTCCAACAATTCATGAATGACTCCTGCAAAAACATGATCACCGAAGGATGGCTCATCATCTATGTACATGGACAACCTCCTTATCTTTTCCCCCAATGCTAAGACCCACAAGGAATGAACCAAATACATCCTGCAATGTATGAAGGAACTTGACCTTCATCTTAAGCTTGAGAAATACAAGTTTGCAGCCTCCAAGGTTGAATATCTAGGCATGATCATGCGCCCGGATGAACTAGCCATGGACCTGGTCAAACTCGATGGTATTTGGGAATGGCCCACCCCTTCCAAAGTCAAGGACATTCATTCTTTCCTTGGCTTTGCCAACTTCTACTGACACTTTATCCCAAATTACGCCAATGTTGCCTATCCCCTCCTTGACCTCACTAAGAAGAACCAACCTTGGAATTGGTCCTCTTCTTGCCAGGACTCCTTCAACAAGCTGAAGAAGCTCAGATTTCAATCTTTGTCTCACCCATGTCCCAGGAACCTCCCTTGCTGCCCTGGATGCCTTATCTCATCACCCTGACCTCCTCTCTGCTACCGATGATGACAACAACAATGTCACCCTCCTACCTGACTCTCTCTTTGTCAACATCATCAACATTGCCCTCCAAGAGAAGCTGGCCTCCTCCTCTGCCTCTGACCCTCTTGTGCTTGATGCACTCTGTGTCACCACTGGTGATGTCCCTGCTCACTTCTGCTCTTGACTCTCTGACTGGCAGTATGATGCTGGCATCCTCACTTATCAAGGCCATGCCTATGTTTCCCCTGACCTCCAGAAGTCCATTGTTGAACAACACCACAATCACTTCACTGCTGGCCACCCTGGTTACCTAAAGACTCACCAGCTCGCTGCCTCTGAATTCTGGTGGCCCAGCCTTGCTCAATTCATATGGAAGTATGTCAAAGGGTGTGCCTCCTGCCAGTCAGCCAAGGCCAACACCCATCCCACTGTCCCTCCCCTTTGCCCTATCTCTTCCTCCTGCTCTTGCTCTTTCCAACAGGTTTCTTGTGATCTAATCACAGACCTCCCCCTCTCCAGTGGTTTTAACAGTCTTTTGGTTGTGGTAGACTATGGGCTTACTAAGGGGGTGATTCTCTGCCCTGCAAAGAAATCTGTCTCTGCTGAAGGGATTGCCTCCCTCTTTTTCCACAAGGTCTACACCCGGTTTGGCCTCTATGACAAAATCATCTCAGATCGTGGTCCTCAATTTGCCTCTGCCTTTGCCAAAGAACTCAGACAACCCCTTGGATATGATCTCTCCCTCTCCACTGCTTACCACCCTCAATCTGACGGAGAAATGGAACACATCAACCAAGAAATTGAGACTTATCTCTGCATCTTCTGTGGCAACTCCCCCTCCACATGGTCTCAGATGATCTCTCACACTGAATTTGCCCATAACCACCACCCTCACTCCATCACCAGCAAATCCCCTTTCTTCCTCACTTATGGCTTCGAACCTTGCCCCCTCCCCACTATCATTGCTGAATCAAACCTCCCTGCAGTCGAAGAATGACTAAAAACCCTCTCTGCCACTCAAGATGAAGCTCTGGCTGCCCATGAACTTGCTAGACAAGTCATGAAAGCTCATCTCACAGTAAATTTACCCCCTTTTGTAAAGGTGACAAGGTTTGGCTGGAAGCTCACAACCTGAAACACCTTATCTCCCACCCAAAGTTCGCCCCCAAGTGGGAAGGCCTGTTTACCATTGTCCAGGTGCTGTTACGCTTGGTCCGGGTAGGAACGAGCATAGGCTCAAAGAACTAGAACGTAGGGTCAAGGGTTCTAGGTGACAACGGAGTACTTGCCCTGTAGGGTCAAGGGTTCTGCCTGCTAGGACGTGTAGCAGGTGGTTCGAGTGTAAGTCTGCCTACCGACGAGGTAGCAGCGAGTTACGATGAGGGGAACGAAGGGGAACAAGGTAAGATTGAGCAGAACTAAGCTAAGGTACAGGGATGAGGTACTAGAGCTTATATACTGCGCAATGGAAAGTCATAGAAGGTCATGGAATAACTATGACTAAGCGAAGAATATTCGAAAGGAAGAAAGAAGTAAAGATAACAAGATAAGGGTGTGTGATGAACACATTGTATGTTCTAGAGCACTCTATTGAAGTGGAAACATCGGGTAGGGCCGATGATAGTAAGCAGCAATGAATAAGAAAAAGAATAGGGGCGAATCATAACATTACCCCCGGAGTACATTCGAAATCACGATGAGAAACAAAAGGTAGAAGAAATGAACTAGAGGTCCATGCAACGATCACCACCTGGGGAACCTGTCATGTTGGTGATAGCGGAAGCATCGTAATCGGGATATCCCCATTCCTCGTCAACGTCAAGAGACCCATCAGCTGGCATGCCAGATAGACGGCGGAGTTCTGCGTTAGAACGAGGGAGACATTGTCGATGACGACGACCAGAAGGAGGGGGAATGGGGAGAGGGGTGTGGGGAACCGGAGGGGACGAGAGATGCTGAGCGAGAGGACAAGCAGAGGATGAGGAACCACGAGATCCGCGAGAGTGGCGAGATGAACGGGAGGAGGACGAGGACGAAGAGGGGACGAGTGGGGCAGGGGATCTATGACGGAGGAGAGGACATTGGTATGCCGAATGGCCTGGGGCGTGCTTGTTGCAGTGGCAGCAACGGTAGTAAACACAGTTAGCCCTGATGTGGGAGAGGCAATGGCAATGAAAACATGCGTTGTTATAGAGGGGGTGGGTCTCCAGTAAAGGGCAATTCCTTTCGCCTTCCCATGCTACTTCTGTCCGCTCGATGGAGGCAAGCTCCTTGAGAGTCAAGGGGGCACTAGAGGCCTCAGGGGATCGTTCATCAGTGTTAGATCTCATGTTAAGATGTTCCACGTAGTGCTGAATATCTGTGGTTAAGTCATCCATCTCCAATTGGTGCATGGCGGATATAACGAGCTCTCGGATGGTATGGTGGGTCTCGGTGATATGGAAGGCGTGGTGCATGCAGGCGGTGTCGTTGGCGATGAGGTCGGCATGAGAACAAAGATGAGAGAGTTCGATGTATATGTGAAAAAGGGAGTAAAGGGGGGAAGAGGGGTCTAAGTGGTTTCGAAGGGCGATGCGAAGGTTAGAATTATCAAGGAATGAAAGCATACGTCCTTGTTGAATAGAAGAGAAAGGGTCACAGCGAAGACGAGAGGCAAAGTGAGGGGGGTTAACGACTGGTTCAGTAGTGATAGGGGAGGGAGGCCATGGGCCATCCCAGGCGTGGTCCAGGGTTTCGAGACGAGGGAGTTCAGGAGGCGGGTTCCAGCCCGCATCAGCTTCGACAGAGGAGGAGCAACTAGCAGCGACGTTGGTCATTGTGGCGAGATGATGGTGGGTGAGAGGATGAAGGGAAAACAGAGGGATGGAGCTTCTTATAGTCTGCGAGAATCTCCTTGGCATGTTTGAACTCCGATTCCGGAAGCCAAGAGTCTTCTTCGGCCAAGTATCCTTTCCATCAGATTAAGAAGCATCGGTTGTTCGGGGTTCCCTTATGTTGGATCACCTTTTCCATTTCGTACTCCTCTTCTCTGTTGATGAGGTCAGGTGGTGGAGAAGGGAAGTTCGGACCGTGTATGTCGTTTTCGCGATAGGGTGATAAGAGGGAAGCGTGGAATGTATTGTGAATTTTCCAGGTACGGGGAAGGCGGAGTTTGTAAACGAGTGGAGATAGCACCTGGACAATGGTAAAGGGGCCTTCCCATTTGGGGGCGAACTTCGGGTGGGAGATAAGGCATTTCAGGTTGTGGGCTTCGAGCCAAACCTTGTCACCTTTACGGAAGGGGGTAAATTTGCCGTGGGAGCGAGCTTTCATGACTTGTCTAGCGAGTTCATGGGCTGCCAGAGCTTCGTCTCGAGCGGCAGAGAGGGTCTTTAGTCGTTCTTCGACTGCTGGGAGGTTGGATTCGACAATGACAGTGGGGAGGGGACGAGGTTCGAAACCATAAGTGAGGAAGAAGGGGGATTTGCCAGTGATGGAG
>JBBPUI010001166.1:0-11689 GCA_038094615.1 Heimioporus aff. retisporus | reverse complement strand
CTACACGTCCTAGCAGGAAGAACCCTTGACCCTACAGGGCAAGTACTCCGTTGTCACCTCGAACCCTTGACCCTGCGTTCCAGTTCTTTGAGCCTACGCTCGTTCCTACCCGGACCAAGCGTAACAGCCTCTTCGACTTGATCAACCCCTCGCCGTGCCGGTCTCAAACTCGTCGGATTGGCTCTCCCCGCCTACTCTTCGCTTAGATCCCTCGAGCGACCCGCCCCGCAAGCCCAAGTCCAGTGACTCACTGGGTCATCCTAGGATATGTCAACTTTGCCGAGAGCTTCGCGTCGCAGGTCATTCTTTACTGCGCCTTGTGGCACTACACGCTCAAGACGGTGGTTGTGCTCTGGCTGCAGCTGCCGAACCTTCAGGTGCGTTGTGGGATGTCAAGGCTATGTCTGCTTATGTGGTTGT
The DNA here is from genome assembly GCA_038094615.1 of Heimioporus aff. retisporus. Taxonomy (NCBI): domain Eukaryota; kingdom Fungi; phylum Basidiomycota; class Agaricomycetes; order Boletales; family Boletaceae; genus Heimioporus; species Heimioporus aff. retisporus. The sequence continues at coordinate 11,269 of JBBPUI010001166.1, read as the reverse complement.
TGGTAGGGTGCTCAAGTGTTATACGGTTCGGCCACCAAGCCTATGTTGACCAGCGTTGGGTGTCGCTGTGCAGTCATTCCCACTGACATGGTCACAGCAGAGGTTGTGCGATCGCGTCCACACGGCCATGAGTGCAGATTAACCTAGTGCGTCGTGTTTCTGTTGAGTCGGCTTCTGTTCCTTTTTTTTTTTCTGTTTCTCTCGCTTCTTTTTGTGTTGTTTCTGCATCGGTGGCGCCTCGTGACTCCTATCTGCGATGGTAATGTCCGATTTTATTTCATGGCCAACCACCTCTCATAGACAGTTTATGTTGTGTGTTCTTTTGTTTTTGCTGAACGAATATTTATCTCTCTATGGCCCTGCGCACGGTAAAAAACAAATGGGTCTGTTGATCTTGTGGGGGGAACGTGGCATGCGAATGCGACGTGCTGCGGAGCGGTGTCTTGTGGATGGGTCTACACTCTAGACTCTGTCCGTATCGGGGTGGGGCAAGAAAATCCATTTGGAATGGCAGATCATGAAATGACGCCCGATATCAAACAAACGAGTACTTGCAGCTCTCCTGATGAGCCCACCTGATTTATCCTGAACATCGAAAAGCAAGTCCATCGCACGTCTTATCCATATGTCACTCGAGCGAGTACTACAGGAGTGCATAGTGGAGAAGTGTGTTTGCTTCCGAGTTGACGTGCGATACATCATCGGATGTAGGACAGTACTGGTACAACTACCCTTCTGACTCGTCCTGATATCCTCTATATAGCGTCAAACCAGCCACACAACGATTTCAAGTCCATTGTCACACACGCTCTCTCGCAGGGCGTGATCGCGCATAATGGTATGATTGCGTTGTCGCCCTTCCAAAATAAAATAAAATGGCTCTACAGTCTTCAATATTAACTCTGATCGTCCCAGGAGGACTACATGGGACCAAACCCCCTCCACCCCGTCATGCATGACTGTACCATGGTGCGTCCTTTGATATCGACCGTCGCCAGTCACCCCCGGATGTGAGAACGTGTGGCGATCGAGGTGGCGGGCTTGAAGGAGGGGCGTCGTGCCACTGGCCCCTGAGAGTGCGCCTGCCGATTTGCATCCGCTTTCCTTCTGTTGGAAAGGAGCCATTTTGTACGACACCCGCTCTTCGACGCTTCTGTTGTTTAACTTACCCGCTCCTTCTGTTCTCAGATCCCCAGGTATGGTGGATGCGATTCTCATGTTTGCCTACTCAGATCTCAGACCTTGGCTGGGGACCCGTTTTGGACTGCACGGACGAAAATATATTTGCATCAAGTCGCTGTTTGATCCCGCATTTGAAGCTCTGCCGAGTTCCGGACGATGGTGCAGGAAGCCCGCATATTTGCCGAGCAAGCTCAAGACCGCCGTGGTCGAGATGCTGGTTGAGGGTTGCCGTCGTGTTCAGATAAGCTGCATGAGAGGGACGTGTTTGTGTACCTCGGCCAAATCGCAGACGACAAACGTGCGGCCAAGCAGCTACGCAAGGTTGAGGCAGTGTGTTGGAGGGGCGAAAGCCAATGGCACCACAAGGAAGTTGAGGCGACTGAGAACTGTGGTCGAGGGCGAGAATGGGGTGCAGATGAAGCTATGATATAATGTGCGTTTATCGGATGTGTTATAAATGCTCTCACTAGACAGCGATGCGGAAGAATTTGAAGGTGGTACCAATACCGGGGCTCGGGCCCATGGAAGAGGAGGGGGAGAATGTGTGCTTACATCGGCGGAGTGATTCCATAGTGTCGCTGACATATATGGGACCAGGTTGAGGATACAGTGCATGGTCCGATTGACCGAGGCGGATGTATCCTCAGGCATTATTACAAAGGTCTGGGGACTCCGCTCTTTAGCGATGATGTCCAACCGGTTAGATCACATCTAAATTATCAGCTAGATAAAACGAGATTGTAAAGCGAATGATAGCACGGTAGAGAGCAATCCGACAGCAAGGAATACGAAGCAAGACAGAGCATATGACACTAGGCCCCAATATGCACGTAGAGAATTCGTTGATCGAGCGGCACCCTACCAACTGCCCACCTCATCGTCCTCCACAGCGCATACGCTGCACGCGTATGATCCAACTGACCCGACTCGTCCACCATAAACTTGTAAAACACGGAGGTGATCTTTTCCGCCTGTGCATCGTCCACTGCCCACATCGTCCCAATCACTGATCGAAACCCGGCAAACTGCATCGCAGCCGCCAGATGGAGTGACTCGTCCGGGCTCTCTTCATCTCCGACCATCGTGTGGCAAGCCGATAGGTACGCGAATTCGGCGTGCTTCAATTCCAATTGGCTGATCCGCTGGACTGTCAGCCGTCTGTCTTGGAGAGCGAACGCGGACTCAAATGGATGACTTTTGTCTGGCAGTCCATAACAGGCAAGATGTACCCACTCGTTCTTCTCAAGTTCCTCCATCACCCTCGAAATCGATGAATCTTGTCCCTCGACAGAGGCGAACGTCGCAAGACCGTCAAAGCGCCGTGCAAGGTTAGCCAGTTCCACGCCAACTGACTGGAGCTTATTTGTTCCGCTCGCATTCGCTTGTCCGATAGCAACAAAACATTTCCGGTCGGATGCAGATGTCGAGGAGGTGGGTCGCCGAGCCTGAATGAGGGTGGCAAGGGTGGGAGTATATGATGAGATGTACAAATCGGAAAACCCTTTCTGGCCCTTCCTGTACGGGGCAGCAGCGTGTAGCGAGAAAAGAGAGAACTTGGCAGTAGGGCACCACCAGATGTGGGATTGAACAGGGTGTGCAAGTGTGGATTGGAGGCAATCAGTGATGGGGGAAACAACCTGGTCCCAAAGATCTCGCAAGAATTCTTGCAAGTCCTTCATGATTTCGTCTTTTTTTGCACGCTCAGTCAATCTGCCGAGGGTAGACACCAATAGTTGAACATCCTCCTGCTCGACCGACAACAGAACATGGATAGGATCACCACGATTAGAGACAATGAGAGCATTGCAGCTGTACCAGCTTGCATTCACGACGACGATTGGTCCATCTCTGGCTGCACATCGGAGGTCGGGGAAAAGCGAGGAGAGAAGGAATCGAGAAAGACCAGGCAATTCACGGATCTTGGATACTGTCCCTGCTAGTTTCACGTTCAAGTGCCAAATACGATCATGTTGGTCTCCACCAGCGGAATTGAGAGTTTCCCGAATGAGCGAAGTTAGATGGGTGTATTCATCTGCCAATATCTTGCCTTCTGAACCAGATGTGACCACATCATCAAGTGGGGAACGGAGGCGAGAGAGCTGGCTCCAAGCGAGAGAGCGACCTTGTTCGAGCGCCTCAATAGCACTTGTAGGGGACTGGTTACGAAGACAGGCTGAGAATGCATCAATTGCAAGCGATGCTGATTGATTCCTCAGCATGGCAAGATGCTGGGGTAAAGATGGGAGCACAGCAAGGTACTGGACAAGCAAGCGGAGAGTGGTTTGATATGCAAGAGTGGTTGAAGAGTGATGGAATTTTTCAGCTTCTCTGATCCAAGCTTGTGCAACATAGAGATCATAGGAGGATACAAATTGTAGATTGTGGGACAGCTGATTGTAGAGGGAAAATATTTCCTCTTTGTCACCTTCCTTGTGGAGCTACATTAGAAAATGATAAATACAAAATGGAACGATGCTGAACAAAAAGTGAGACCTGCTGGTACTGATCGGAAAGATCATCGACCAGGCCATTTAAACACCATGACCAGAGTGGGTGTCCTGGCGGACAAAGCTCCAGAGCCTCTGTGAAGGTTAATGGCCCTGCTGAGATCTTCTACCCCACCAAGATTCTGGTACCGATGCTCAAGACAAACTGCAAGGTCATATAAAGAGGCTGACCGTGATGGGTGCCCTGGTGGTCAAAGCTTCAAAGCCTCTCTGTAGAGGTCAATGGCCTCACTAACATCTTCCACTGCACCCAGCTTCTGGTAACGGTCGTCGAGACAACTTGCAAGGTTGTTTAAAGAGTATGACCGCCATGGGTGCCCTGGTGGACGAAGCTCCAAAGCCTCTCTGTGGAGGTCAATGGCCTCACTGAGATCCTGCAGTCCACCCAGCAGTCCGTACCGAACGTTGAGATGAGTTGCAAGGTTGTTCAAGGTGATCGACCTGTCTGGATGCCCAGGTGGGCGAAGTTTCAGATCCTCTCTCACAAAGTCAACGGCCTCGCTGAGATCATCCGCACTACCCAGCTGGTTGTATCGATTGGCAAGATTAATAGAGAGGTTTCCCACAATGTGCGGCCGATTTGGGTGCCCTGGCGAACAAAGCAACAGCGCCTTTCTGTTGAGATCAATGGCCTCGCTGAGATCATCAACTTGGCCAAGTTGCTGGTACCGAGTGCAGAGATAAATCGCCAGGTAATACAAAGAGGTGGATCGGTCCTCGCTTCCTGGTGGACGAAGCTCCAGAGCCTCCCGCCCGAGGAGGATAGCTTCCTCGATGGTCTCCATTCCTCCGAGTTGATCGTACCGAAGCCGGAGGTGGAATGAAAGCTGGCTCAAACTACGAGCTCGCAAGGGGTGGCCAGGGGTGCACATCGCAAGTGCTTCACGATCGAGGGCTATCGCCTCCTCGATGCAACGTGCTTCGGCACCTTGCTCAAACTCGGCCCGAAGGGAGCTTGCATGCGAAAGCAGCTCTTCAACGCGTTTCTGAGTCACTTGCTTGTTCTGGTCGTTGACGCGATGAGGCCGGAAATCCGACGAGATGTGCTGGGACATACCATGGTGGGGCTAGCCTGTGAGTGTGCTGGAGTAGTGCTTGAACAGTCTGCTATGTTACTTGCTCGTTCTAGTTGTCGACGTTGCAAGCCCCAGGATTTTAGAGCCAAAAACCGAAGTCGTTTGAACATGGTGGTTGGCGGGAAAAGTGTAATGTTGTGCGTCCAGTGAGACAACGAGGCCGAAAGGCTGTGTACCGCGTGTGTGCGTCGATGATCGAGCCCGATAACCACTACCTGTGTGGAGCACGTGCAGAATGCGATCACCACAGCCACATACACAGCGGATATCTGTCGTCCACTTGTATCCATGTATAAAAAGAAAACGTACTATATCGTATTGAACATGATAAATACAAGGTGAGCTGGTCCAAAAAGTGCAGGAAACGAAGCAGAAAATTACTTAAAAAAGGCATCTAGAAATGCAAAGGAGCGTGTAGCAAGAGATAAACATTGTCAGACAAAAGTAGTCCAGAGACGTGTGTGCGGTCCGCACATACAAGTCTGAACCATGGCGGCCCAAGCCTACAAGCCGTCTGCACCTGTCCGAATCCGATGCGTGAATATGCATGTGGTCGATCATAATCATACCGTATAACGTTCGAGGGCAGCCACAGTTCCAAATTGCACCCTGGCTGTAGTACTGGCAGCGCACTCGCGACCGACAACACACTGGGTCACTTCGGGCTTGTCTGTCACATGCCAGCGCCGCAGCAAACCCGACAGGATTGCAGAGGATCAGCTAGCACACATACACGGGATCATGTTCAATGTCTCTTGTTGCAACGTACATACCTTACATAAATAGCAAATAACCCCAGTCGCGATTCCAACATCCAACATCACACCAGAACAGGAAACCATGGATGGACATCTACATCCCGCCTCAGCACCCCCGCCCATGTCTCCACCTCTGCCATCAACGCCGGGAGGGTCTCGAGCCCGGCGCATACCGGGCTCAACGCGCGCGCCCACTACGACGACGAACCCCCTATCCCAATCAGCAAACACATCACGGAGGACAGAACGAACGACAACCTCGGGAAACTCGCCGCCTGCCTCGCCTCTCCAAACGGGCCAGTTCACCTGCCGGTGAACCCGTCGAGGGTGCCCAACAGCACCTGGGCGAGCTGCACCTGTCCCGCCAGTGACACGTCCTCACCCTAATATATCCATTCCCTTGTCAACACGACGCACACACACCAAGATAACATACTCACCTGCAGCACCGCTGCACACGCTGCTACAAACTGCCGAAGATGGACATGCCCGACCGGTGGCCGCGCCACGTCCGCGGACTCATCGCTAAATGCTCACTTTGTACCGCCAAGCGCGTCAGTTCTAGTCGCCTCCATGACGGCCCAAGGTGTTGGAGTGTCACTCGCACGCTGTTCGGTGAGATGCGTACTTCGCGGTGTCCCGCCACGTACCGAAAACACGGCACACGAGAGCGCTTGGAGAGCCGTGAGCAGCACAGATTGGTAGCGGTGCTCATCGCCCGCGAGCGTGTCTGTCATCCATGTCAGCATCCACGCAAAGCGTGCTGATCGCTGCGCACCTGGCATGGCCGGGACAAGCGCGTCCAGGCAGGGTGGCCGCAACTCGATCACCTGCGTCACGTGCCAATACGCTAGCGCGCGTTCCTAGGCAGAGTAGAGCAAGAGCTAGGCCCCGGAATACACAACCTCGCAAATGATGGAAAGACGACGAGACAGGATGCCGGTGTGAGCCTTGGCGAGGGATCGGCCTCATATTGCAACGGTGTCAGAAGACGTGGACACGAGGGCAGACGACGTACCAAGGGCTCGAGGTGAAGCCGAATGTCCATGAGGAGCGCGTACAGCGCGTGCCAGTCAAAGAGCGACTTCATGCAGTACCGACGCCGGCGTGCGGGGTTGTATCAGTGCCCTGGTGTAACCGAGCTCGAGCTAATCGGGTAGGTGGACAGACGGAGCAATCGAGAGGGACATACTTCGATTATCAAACGTTCGAGGTGAGCCAACGGGGACGCCTGAGGCCCTTTCCAACGACGGCCGATCATATGGACGAACGCATCAAGTGACCACCCGCAAGATTCATTGAAGAAACGGTCGATGATATGTCTTTGATTGTACTTGTATAGCACCAGTCCGTCCTCGAAGAGGGCCGACTGGGGAATGCTCAGGGGTGACAAATGGGTGGACGAGCTCAAGTACCTGGGATGCGGATCGGACATAGGGAAGAAATCGATAGGAAAACCATGCTTGAAGGTGACCGATAATCTAGAGATGCGGATGAGCGCGTAGGTGCGGTAAGAGACTGGTGAGCGACAGCGACAGTAGCGGGAAAACCCCAAAATTGGGGTTGTCTTGTTGTCGATGCCATCGTCATTGCCGCCGCCACGATGGATTCAAAGTACATGTTCTGCCTTGGTGGTCAGAGGATCGCCCGCACGACGCTCGGGAGTTGTTCTGATCCGTAGTAAGCCTCTGCAAGCAACGTCATCGCACCGAGAGTCAAGCAGTTTATTCGCTCGGTAGACTCGGTCTACTCTCGGCTTCATTCATTGTCTGAGACAACCTGCACGCTATAGTTGGTCACTCCCAGCAGCTTTCTGCCCAACCCGCCAGTCACTGAGGACACATCAGTGAAAGCGCCAATTTCGTTACGCTTAGGACACAATCCCTTTGATACAGCATCGTCGTATTTTTCTGGTGTATGTTTATATTTTATTGTAGCATTTCTTCCATACATTGCCTGACTGTCGGTCCAGGTCATTTTTATTATAGGGTGCTTGGCAAGAAGGGCCCCTCCCTTCTGGGCAAGGGTTGCAATTTTCATCACTAACATCGGGTTTAGGATCATTGCCTTGATTGTGTGCTTATATTGGCCGAGTGTTCGATAATGTCGCTGAGATGTACAGGACGAGGCTGAGGATATAGTGGGTGGTCAGATTGACTCGAGGTGGGTGTATCCTCGGGCAATATTATACTGGCCTAGGGGCTCCGTTCTTCCTGCGATGATATCCGACGGGTCAGATCGCATCTAAGTTATGAGCTACGAAAAACAAATTTGTAAAGCGAATGATAGCGATGGTGGAGAGCAATCCGACGGCAAGGAATACGAAGCAAGATAGAGCATACGACACTAGGCCCCAATATGCACGTAGAGAATTCGTTGATCGAGTGGCACCCTACCAACCGCCCACCTCATCGTCTTCCACAACGCATACGCCGCTCGCGTATGATCCAACCGACCCGACTCATCCACCATAAACTTGTAAAACACGGAGGTGATCTTGTTCGCCTGTGCATCGTCCACTGCCCACATCGTCCCAATCACCGATCGAAACCCGGCAAACTGCATCGCAGCCGCCAGATGGAGCGACTCGTCTGGGCTCTCTTCATATCCGACCGTCGTGTGGCAAGCTGACAGGTACGCAAATTCGGCATGCTTCAATTCCAATTGGCTGATCCGCTGGATCGTCAGTCGTCCGTCTTGGAGAGCGAACGCGGACTCGAACGGATGACTTTTGTCCGGGAGTCCGTGACAGGCGAGATGCACCCACTCGTTCTTCTCCAGCTCCTCTGTCACCCTCGAAATCGATGAGTCTTGTCCCTCGATGGAGGTGAACGTCGCGAGACCGTCCAAGCGGTGTGCGAGGTTGGCCAGTTCCGCGCCGACAGACTGGAGTTCATCGGTTCCGCTTGCGTTCGCTTGTCCAACAGCAATGAAACGTTTCTGGGTGGATGCAGATGTCGAGGAACTGGATTGCCTCGCCCGAATGAGGGCGGTCAGGGTCGGAGTATACGATGAGATGTACAAATCTGAAAGTCCTTTCTGATCCTTCCTATATGGCGCAGCAGCATGTAGTGGCAGAAGAGAAAACTCGGCGGTAGGACACCACCAGATGCGGGATTGAACAGGGTACGTGAGTGTGAAACGGAGGCAATCAGCGATGGGGGAAACAACCTTGTCCCAAAGATCTCGCAAGAATACTAGCAAATCTTTTGTGATTTCATATTTTTTTGCGCGCTCAGTCAATCTGTCGAGGGTAGACACCAATAGTTGAATATCCTTCTGCTTGACCAACAATGGAACATGGATAGGACCACTGCTAGTAGAGACAATGAGAGCATTGCAGCTGTACTGACTTGCATTCACAATAATGACTGGACCATCACTGGCTGCACATTGGAGATCGGGGAAAAGCGAGGGGAGAAGGAATCGAGAAGGACCAGGCAATTCACGGATCTTGGATACCGTCCCTGCTAGTTTCACGTTCAAGTGCCAAACAAGATCATGTTGGTCTCCACCGGCGGAATTAAGAGTTTCCCGAATGAGCGAGGTCAGATGGGTGTAGTCATCTGCCAATGTCTTGCCTTCTGAACCAGATGCGATTACATCATCAAGTGGGGAACGGAGGCGAGAGAGCTGGCTCCAAGTGAGAGAGCGACCTTGTTCGAGCACCTCAACAGCACTTGTAGGGGACTGGTTATGAAGACAAGCTGAGAATGCATCAATTGCAAGCAATGCTGATTGATTCCTCAGCATGGCAAGATGCTGGGGTAAAGATGGGAGCACAGCAAGGTACTGGACAAGCAACTGGAGAGTGGTTTGATATGCAAGAGTGGTTGAAGAGTGATGGAATTTTTCAGCTTCTCTGATCCAAGCTTGTGCAACATAGAGATCATAGGAGGATACGAATTGTGGATTGTGGGACAGCTGATTGTAGAGGGAAAATATTTCCTCTTTGTCGCCTTCTTTGTGGAGCTACATTAGAAAATGATAAATACAAAACAGAATGATGCTGAACAAAAAATGAGACCTGCTGGTACTGATTGGAAAGATCATTGACCAGGCCATTTAAACACCATGACCAGAGTGGGTGTCCTGGCGGACAAAGCTCCAGAGCCTCTCTGTGAAGGTTAATGGCCCTGCTGAGATCTTCTACCCCACCAAGCTTCTGATACCAACCCCCAAGCGAAATTGCAAGGTTGTTTAAAGCAGTTGACCGGAATGGATGCCCTGGTGGACAAAGCTTCAAGGCCTCTCTGTGGAGGTCAATGGCTTCACTGACATCTTCTACTGCACCCAGCTTCCAGTACTTATCCCTAAAACAATTTGCAAGGTTGTTTAAAGAGGTTGACCGCAATGGGTGCCCTGGTGGACGAAGCTTCAAGGCCTCTCTGTGGAGGTCAATGGCTTCACTGAGATCCTGCAGTCCACCCAACAGCCCGTATCGACGATTGAGATAATTTGCGAGGTTGTTCAAGGAGACCGACCTGTCTGGATCCCCAGGCGGGCAAAGGTTCAGATGCTCTCTTGCAAAGTCAATGGCCTCGCTGAGATCATCCGCACCGCCCAGCTGCTCGTATCGATCGGCAAGGCAAAGAGAGAGGTTGCCCACAATGTACGACCGACCCGGGTGCCCCGGCGGACGAAGTAACAATGCATTTTTGTTGAGATCGATGGCCTCGCTGAGATCCTCAGCTCGGCCGAGCTGCCTATACCGAGTCCAGAGACGAAGCGCAAGGCGAAACAAAGAAGTGGATCGGTCCTCGTTTCCTGGCGGACGAAGCTCCAGAGCCTCCCGCCCGAGGAAGATAGCTTCCTCGATGGTCTCCATTCCTCCGAGTTGTTCGTACCGATACCAGAGATGGGATGAAAGCTGGTCCAAGCTATAAGCTCGTAAAGGGTGGCCAGAGGTGCACATCGCGAGCGCTTCGCGATCGAGGGCTATCGCCTCCTCGATGCAACGTGCTTCGGCGCCTTGCCTAAACTTCTCGCTAAGCGATTCTGCACGCGAAAGCAGTTCTTTAACGGTTTGCCGAGTCGCTTGTTCGTCCTGGTCGTTGACGCGATGAGGCTGAAACCCGACGAGATGTGCTGGGACATACCATGGTGGGGCTAACCTGTGAGTGCGATGGAGTAGTGCTTGAACAGTCCGCTGCGTCACTTGCTCGTTCTAGTCGTCGAGGTTGCGAGCTCTAGGATTGCTGGGCTAAAAAATGGAAGTTGCTTGAATGTGGTAGTTAGTGGGAAAACTGTATTGTTGTGCGTCTAGCGGGGCTAAAAGGCTGTGTACCGCATGTTTGCGTCGATGATCGATCCCGATAACTGGCACCTGTGTGGAGTACGTGCAGAATGCGACTATCACAACCACATACTACGCCGCGGATATCTGTCGTCCGCTCGTAGCCATGTATAAAAAGAGAATGTACCATATCGTAATGAACATGATAACACAAGGCGAGCGTGACCAAAAGGTGCAAGAAACCAAGTAGAGAATTAAAAAAAGACATCTAGAAATGCAAAGGAGCGTCACGCGGTGAGGTATAAATACTGTCGGACGAAAATAGTCCAGAGTCGTGTGTACGATCCACAAATACAAGTGTGAACCATGATGGCCCGAGCATCGCGAGCCTTCCGTCCTCGCCTGTCCGATACGGTTCGGTTGAAAAGTCAGGACTTTTCCACAGCTGTGAAAAAGTCCTGTTAATAACAGTTATTAACTGCGTTAGAAAGTCACAGCGATTTTAGCCTG
>JBBPUI010001165.1:0-11695 GCA_038094615.1 Heimioporus aff. retisporus | reverse complement strand
CGAGGATGAAGGCGGTGAAGGAGATGATGACGATGACGATGAAGACGAGGATGAAGACGACAGCGATGAAGACGAAGACGACGAAGACGCGCAGGAGAGGAAACTGTTGAACGAAGAGATTAGGGACTTGGAGGCTGCGGTGGCGAAGAAGGAGCATGAAGTTGCCATCTCTGCGAACCCGCTCATCAAGGTCGGTCGCTTTCATCTATTCATATCAGCATGACACTGAAGAAATTTCGTAGAAACGGTTCGAGGATGCACTCAAAAAACTCTCGGCTGATCTAGAGATGAAGCGGGCCCAAAGAGACGAGGTCAAAGAGAGACAACGTCGTAAGAAAGAGGGCATTGCCGCTGATGACCCGGACACAGATGCTGAAGTCGGCGCACAAGACGAGGTGGAAACTGGGGGCAATACTATCGAGGAGGGTGCCGACCTGTTTGGATCTGACGATCCAAATGCAATGGAGATTGGTTGAGTCACGCAGTACATTATAGTTCCCGCCACTGCATTGAAATCAAGCTTGAATCCCTGTTATAATAAACACGGAGCTACCGAAAGGATTGCGATTGTGACAAGACCACGATTGCTGCCTGCGTCACAAGCGGGGCATATACAATGCAAACGAATGGTGCAAACCACACGCCCAACACTTGCCAGTTCCATAACGCTCTTTCAACCTCCTTTGGCAGAAGGAGCCAACCCCAGGCGAGTAGCCAGTACGCTGCATAGAGCACCCATCGGAACGTTTTGTTGAGGAAAGACGGAGCTTGAGAGGGCCGGCTCAGGACATGGCTGCTGATGAGTGGCATCCCAAGAATGACGGCGAGCGTGGCAGCAAGAGAAAAATTGAGAAGAGAGGTGATGGAAATCACCGTAGACGCCAAACAGAGGTTGAAGGATTGCAGAAGCATCGAGAACGGTGCTGACGAAGGTGGATAAGAGGGTGTAAAATCAAGCAAGACATAAGGAACCAAGCTATATGCCAAAAAGAGGAACCATGAGGAGACCTAAAGACATCGATGTAGCAGCGAGCGAGACAAAGAAACAGGTTAAACGTACGGGTTGGTTTTGGAGGAACCACGTAGTGTTGAGCAAGAAGAACGTCAATACACCAACGCTGTGCGTCGCTAGGATCGTGACAATTAGAGGTAACACAGGCCTTCGTCTCGGTCGCCAAGTTTGTGGAACTGCATCTGTCGAGACCATCGTCCCAGTAGTATCTGCGGCCTTGCCTTCGTCCACTTTATCTTGCGGTTTCAACTCGTTCGGTGGTTCTTGTACCCAACCTGCCTGTACCCACTGTGCTAGCCCCCAAAACATCATCGCAACCCCAACTATTACAGCACTCGGAAGGAACATTCCAATTTTCATAAACGTTCCCGGGGTGGTCAGCAGGTAAAAAAAGAAGGAAGCATGTAGCCGCTCCAACAGATTGTTAGATGTACGGAGAGTCGACTCGATTATTCTGATCAGGCGTGATTACACAGACGGCATAATATCAGAGAAAGCTAACCTTCCGAGAGCAAAAAAGCCGTAGGGACCATCAGCCGGAACAGCATACAGTGTAATCGCATCAATTCGGAATCTGTCACAATCTAGTCCAGTCGATTGACGCCAGATATATGGTGCTAAGCATACCGGTGGAACAAGCCGTGCGGCCCGCTTGGTCTTCCCCGGGCTTGATAGCTGACATGTCTTTGTACGTTCCTTGCTCGGTATTCAAAGTCCTTGAGCTGTGGACTACTTTTCAGGAACTCTGGCGCATTCGCCAAAAGACTTTGTTGTGGTGCGTCACGCATTTCGAGATGGTCATATAGAACGAGGGGGACGCTGCCAGTGTAGTGTGAAATGATGCGTAACGAATTTATTAGATCTTGATTGGGAAGTCGGCCATTTAAACCCTCTGGATGCGGGAGGCGGTCAATCAGCCGGCAACGGGAAACGAAGAAGGGGGGACGTACCAAAAAATACGCCGAGATGAGAGAATGAGTGCCCACTGTAATCAATGTTAAGGGCATTCCAGATGACGCCAGAGGTAAGCTCGAGAAGATCAGTGTCAAGATCTGGACGCCGTGTTAACAGGATGATGGCGAAAAAAAAAACAACCTGACTTTGTGGTATCGTGCCATGGTAAGCACTCAGCCAGGCATGTGTGCCGTCCAGATAATTATCGCCTATTACAAAGATGATGTCCTTGGCCCAGAGGGAATAATCTAGTACAGGTCAAATAGCAGGTCGTGTTGTGATTAAAATAGACATACTCTTCAAGAAATCAGCAAGCGCTAAAACTGTTGCAATGCCTCGAAGATTATACGGTTCTTTACCAACTTCGCTCAGCCAGGACGCGCTAACGACAATAGCTTCAGACCCCGAAGCTCGGGGAGAGCTTAGAATGGCATAGGCATTCACGCCAGAGACGTTCTACCGACAGCCCTCTCGAACATGTTGAGTGGTAAAGTGATGGACAAGTGCTCACGCCAGAGGGAGTGACAAACGTGTAGTTTTGAGTTGCAGCGGCAAGGCCCAATTTTGCAAATTCATCACGAACGAATTTGGCTCTCCTATTCGGTGGATCAGTTGCACCGTGGCGTATAACGGAATAATTCAGGTGGTCTCACTGCTCACTCGTAGAATTTCTATCACGGAGACCCTCTAGATGATGAAGATATAAATCCGCCAGATGTACATTTTGCCAATTCCAGTTGGTATTGACCTATTATTCACTCGTGGGATGTTGCTCGTTGCGTTTGGCGTGCAGACTCACCTGGGATGGTTGCAACGCGTTTTCGTCAATGTAAACGTTCTGAGAGAGTGGTGGTATCGGGATAAGGATCATCCATAGGTAGCCCGCTGCAAGCAGTGTGGTCCTGAACGATAGATAGCAAGGGCCTTTTGTCATTGCGATGTGAGTACAAGGAAAGTACGACTCACAAGATCTTTGCAAGGTTGTGGTAAACGAGGTTTGCTGCGCGTCTCCGGCGTCGTAGTCGAACCACGCTGGTGCTTTGTCGTGGCCTGGCGAACAGCGTCCGAATTCTGTCCATGTTGACGTGACAGTTCTGGTTCGGGTAGCACAAGCTCGTAGTAACGTTGTACAGACGCCGTCCGAATCCGGAGGGGAGTTGGACCGTACCATCACATCACCACGCCCTGTTTCTTGTTCACATCCAACACAGCGCGTGCATTCAGTACAGCGTCTAATATGCCACCCAAGCGCAAGCGTAGACCCTCTCCCGCATCGACGGGCCTCGCCGCCGGCGAACAGCTCAAACGTACCAAGCTGGCGGCGGGCCAGACCTCGACCTGGGGTTGGGTCGATACAGAGGTCTCGGACCCTTCTCAGATTGCTCTTGAGCACCGTCTCATGACCTGTGGTCTCTCCAAACGCAGCAAGAACCCCTTCTGTGGCAACAAGCACGCGACAAAGCCCCAAAAGTCTTCCTCTCCACCTGCTGGCAGAACCGTCGCTAACGGTGAACTCGAGAACGATGTCATCGTCGTATCTGACGACGAACTACCGTCCTGTGACAAGAAAGTGTGCAAGAACAATCCAAACTGCTTAAATTACCTCGGTCAGGACAAGTGGGAGAACGAAGGTACGCCGCAGTCCAGTCGACGCGTTCGTAGGACCCGTAATGATCCAGGACGTGTGTCTCGCTCAGAAAAGGCCAGAGAATCGTTTATCAATGCGTCAGATCTTGGTCCTAACCCGATCCTTAACTCTCGTGATCCAGAACTTCCCGTTGGCTTAAAGGTAGGTCACCATATCCTCGTGCATGCTTCTGTTTAAAGTATCTTCGTCCTTGCTGCGCAGAATCTTGGCGCGACTTGCTATGCAAACGCTTTCCTTCAAGTATGTATCCTCGGCAATGTTCCCGACCAACCACCTTAATAAGATCTCGAGGTCTGGTTTCGTGATCTAGCGTTTCGACGTGGAGTCTATCAATGTCAACCATCCCACGATACAGAGAATGGGTTCGAGGTTCGTCGTCTCTTATTGTTGCATCCTCACATCAGAATCTGACATGACATCCTCAGGACTCTCCCGTGTTCCAACTCCAGGCAACATTTGCCGCCCTTCAGGAGAGCACTCAGAATGTATACAATCCGGTCAAATTTGCAGAGAGCCTCAAACTATCCACATCCGAGCAGCAGGATGCACAAGAGTGGGTTCTCATTCAGGCTCCTTGTCTCTCACTGACGAACCCTCGTGACAGGTTTTCGAAACTTTTCATGTCGCACCTTGACAATGAATTCCAGAAACAGCTTAACCCGTCTCTGCGGTCGCTTATTTCCAACCAAGTAGGCTGTTCCATGTCTGCTGCCGCCAAGTCGCTCACCTTCGTGACAGTTCCAAGGAGAGCTGGTGTACGGAACACTTTGCCATAATTGTCGCAACAAATCTGAGCATTCATCTAATTTCCTCGAACTTGAGATTAATATAGAGGTGACATTTCTTCATAGTACCATCGATTAGTCTAACGTTATAACAGAATAACGCGAGGCTCGAGGATCGCATAGCTGCTCTCTTGCAGGACGAGAAACTCACGGGTGATAACAAGTGAGTTCTAACCCGATACATCTCTCTCCACTCATAACAATCCGATATTAGATATTCTTGTTCAAATTGCACTTCGCTTCAGGAAGCAACCCGCTATACCGAATTGCGTTCTCTCCCTCCGGTTCTTCATTTTTCCCTTCTTCGTTTTGTTTACGATTTCGACTCGATGGAGAGGAAAAAATCCAAGCACAATTTGCTCTTCCCCATGGTTCTGGACATGACCAGGTTTGTCAAAGCCAACAAGAATGATGTCAAGGGAAGAGAGGGTACAACACATATCTACGAGCTGAGAGGAGTGTTGTTGCACAAGGGACCGAGTGCCTACCACGGACATTATGAGGCACAAGTCTTGGACACTGCGTGAGCCGGAACCATTTAATTCGCGAGTCTGCCGACTTACTGGGGTACCAGTTCTGAGACATGGTTTCAATTCGACGACGAGGTCGTAACGAAGATTGATTTCCTCGGCGAGAAACGATATATCGGCAAAGACATAGTGGATGTCGTGAACGATAACGGGCCTACTAAAAAGTGCGTATTTTTTTCAAGTATGTATGGCTTTACTGTCCTCATGTTTTCGTTCCGATGTCAGGACTTCAGGTCAACCCCGCGTCCGTTCCGCGAAGAAGCGGAGAATCGACGACAGCGACGATGAAATTGCTGAGTACGTGATGGTTTTTTTTTCATAATCAAACCTTCCATTTCATCTTGCTCACATCCACATCTTCAGATTGCCGGCCCCCACGGGAGCTAAAGTTGCCTTGGCTGGAAAGGCCCCAGAAAGGTGTGTAATGCACAAAAACTGGTGACATGCGCTCATCTATTTGATTTTGTCAAAATAGCGATGTCTTCTCGTCGCGGGACGCCTATATGCTTATCTATGCGCGAAAGGAACAAAGGGCGTCAAACGTCAGCCAATGCCATGCGCCAACCCCAAATCTCCCCGAGGGCACCCTTGAACCCAATTCTTCTTCCACATTTATTAATGGTGCATCTAGGCCTTTCATCGAGCCCCCAAATGAATCGGACCCGACTCTCCTCGTTCCACCCCAACGTGCCCGAGAAGTGGTGCAAACACTCAATGCAAGGCACGACGAAGCATGCGAACTCTACAGTCGAAGGTCAGTCCCCCAAATTTCGGTTTCTCACACTAGCATGGAGATGAAGCGATCTCAACCCCAGAGAGAAGGAAGTAAAGGAGAGGTTCGCGGAATTGAGAGAATGGATGCGGAGTGTGTACACACATTGGCACGTTGGATCTGTTCAGGAGGTGCGTGGATCGCCTACGGGGATATGTCAACTTGACTGATCTCCCGATTTATTGTTTTCAGGAGGCCGTGGTCATCAGCAGACA
The DNA here is from genome assembly GCA_038094615.1 of Heimioporus aff. retisporus. Classification (NCBI taxonomy): domain Eukaryota; kingdom Fungi; phylum Basidiomycota; class Agaricomycetes; order Boletales; family Boletaceae; genus Heimioporus; species Heimioporus aff. retisporus. Next base: position 5,779 of record JBBPUI010001165.1, on the reverse strand, counting down.
AGCACTTGAGAATTGGCTAGCGAAACCGTTCGAGAAACCCGAGGAGCACAAGTCGCGTTCGCAATCCACTCCGGGAGATGCTGAGGTTGAAGTGGTACCAATTCCCGATATCCTATGTTGTCATGGTGGCCTCAGTCCGCACAAGGCCGCTAACATGAAGCGCATATCAAAAGTAATTGACAATCCTTGTTGCTGCAACCTACTCACAATTCACCCTTTAGAAAGCGTATGAGGAGCTTAGTCAGCGCGATGAGATCGGACCTGTTTGTGGCCCATATGAAGTCTGTGAGGTTTGTGTCAAAGAGTCTTTTACGGGTGGGTTGCATGCCTACATCACAACCATCGCTGACTCATCGTCCTCGCAGAGCGACTTTACCAAATCGAGCATCCCCGTTTGGTCGCACAGTTCGATGAAGTATGTGATGTACAGCAAGGGGAGCCGGGATACTGGATATCCAAAGCTTGGCTGAAAGGTATTCACCCCATTTGGTCACCTTGCGTCCACTGATGGCTACAATCATCCGCGGATGTGGCGTGCGCACAGGCTGGAGAGTTCAGAAGCCAAGAATGCATGTTCCGTTGCATAGCGATCCATCTCCAGATTCGGCCGAGTTTCGCGGCCATGTGCGTTGTGTACACGACCGGCTATCGCTTGTGTCGACTGCCCGTCGAAGTATATCCTCCAAGGTATGCGGCAAGGTCGCCCAGAATGGAAATCGATCACGGGGCGTTGACAAGCGCTTATTTCTGGTCAGGCCTGTGAAGCTCTCAGGAAACTGTTTCCTGAATGGGTACCGCTATCGACCAATGAGGAACCCTGTTCTGTTTGCGAGGCAGAGATCTATAATTCGAAAGAGGATAAACGAGAGATACGCAAAAAGGCAGAAGATGAAAAGGTGAGCACGGCATTTCTTGCGAAGCCGACTTGGAATGTTTCTTCCATTTCATGGGCTCATTGTCTACGCCCGGCAAAAGGCACGATTACGACACATGCACGATAACGCATTAATAGGAAACACCCTGCTGCTCGAAAACGTTCCATGTGCCGCGGTTCCAGCTGATTTTGTCAGAACGTGGCGGAAGTGGCTGAGTCGACCGGCCGAAGTTCGCCGTCCGGAATGCATCGACACATCACCGCTTTTTTGCCAACATGACCAAATGGTGTTCGACCCTAACGCGCCAAACGACTGGGACGCCGATGTTGCACTCATCCAAATGAGCGAATGGCTTATCTTGCAAGAATTGCAAGTTTCGCATTATCGCCCAAGATACCTGATGCGCTGACAACCATCCAACTTCTATAGGTACAGTTGTGGCCGCACGGTAGCAGTCGAGAAGAAGGTCGTAGAAGATCCCATGGGCGTATTTGGTACGAAGTTTGTGCACGACACGCCTGTCTGCCATGATTGCCGTCTGAAACGGTACGTTGGCGCGATTTACATGTTCCGTATCTCCACTTTTTCGTCCTTCTCTTTTTTTTTTTTTTTCTTTTTTTCCCTATCATGACCGCATGTATGTCGTGGCCTGATACATTCGTGTTCCATTTTCATTGACCCATAGGCGCCGGGATTACAACCTGACCGACATCACCGTGCGATTCCTGGGTTCGAAACCTGCTGTCGGCGGTGAACACGACGAGGGTGCGCAACGCGGACAACAACACCACACGAAACCAGAGCCTGGACCGCGGACGACCGGCGGAACGAGGCAGTCTAAGCGCATCCGGCAAGGCCGGGAGAGACGCCCAGACACGCAGTTGAGCATATCCAAGCTGACGACCGTCAAGGACATCAAAGTTCAGGTTCGTCTCCTCTCTCTATCTGTCTCTCTCTATCGATGTGCTGGATCTTGATCAACGCTTATCTTTTAAAACCCTTTTTTTCATATATATATTTATTTTGGTTGGTTGGGGTTAGCTGCACGAACTGCTCAAGATCCCGACGATCTGCCAGAGGTTATATTACAAGGGACAGGAACTGCAGGACAGCGCGGTGACCGTGGATTCCCTGGGCATCTTGATGAACGACACCCTGGACCTGCAAGAGGAGGCAGAGAACGAGGATAATCTGTCCAACAGCCCAGACGGCCGTGCGAGCAAACGACGAAAAGAGGAGAAGGGTTTCGGCGGAACCCTGTTGGGATCAACATCTTACGCGAACCTCTCTGCTGACACAGGTACAAGCTCCGAAGGCGAAGGGCATGATTCCGCTAAGCCTTGTCCGGGTTGTACGTTTGACGATCCTGATACACCCGTTTGTCACCTGTGCGGAAAGTAGGTGGATATGGTTTGAGGATGTAGTTCTGTCCTTGGTACCTCGTAAGAGTACATGATGCTAATCGACATGGTGTTTTTTCTTCCTTTTTTTACAAGCAGCGAATGAAGGGATGACCGAAGAAGAAAAAAAAATGCGGTAATTCTATGATCGATGAGTTACACCACCAAGGAAGGAAACCCAATCAGTAACAAACGAAGAGAATAAAATCCCGGACCAATATGACACCTTATGACGTGATTGTAATTCAAAAATCAGGTAAAAGGAACGGCAGGTAGGTAAGGAGCGACGATGGTCGTCGAGCTCAGAGCGGCTGCGGAGACGATACTCGTTGAGCGGGGCCGTACAATATCCACAGGCACAAAGCACTGTGTGGGATCAAACACGGGTATAGGTGGACTTACAGGGGCGCGAGTCTGTTGCTGTAGAAGCGAGCTGGCCGTTATCAACACATCCACTTCGCTGGATAAAGGCCCCGTGATCTCGACAGCTTGTGCGACGGCGGACTGCGTTGCTACGGACACTTCATTCACGGTCACTTGCGTCGCGGCTGGTGGCGGTGGGGGTAATCCGGCAAAAATTTGGCTGGCTACCGCAGCTGATCGATCGGCAGCCACTTGTCGAGCTGCTTGCAATACGACTTGCTGTGCGGCAACTGCCAGCACGTTCGCTTGGGATGGTGAAGCCGATCTCTGTCCAGATACCTCTTGATCAAACGCTTGTGCCGTCACCGTGAGGACATGCTGTTGCTTCGCTAGTGCCTGCAATTCCGAGACATGGCCGTTGGACGCCGTCGACGCAATGACCTGGGACTGAGCTTCCTGCGCAACACGTTGAGCGGCCGTCGTCAGAACTTGCATGACTTGAGCGTCATGACTCGCAACGGGAGGAGGAAGAGATGACGTTGTCGCCGATCTCAATCTAAGGCCATGTTGATCCTCAGAGTGAGACGGTAAAACTATCGGGGCGAACTGACCTCGGTGGCGTTACCATGGGGCCACATGTTTCGCTGGATATACGCCTGGCCTTGTGAATATCGCCATTCATGGAGCTTCGCCTCGGCGCGGGAGAAGATCCATCAAGAGTGGAAACCGGTGCGATACTAAGATGGAAATTCTGCGTGAGGTGTTCTTCGAGACCGTCTTGTATAAACTACGAGTGACGTCAAGTGGTCGGTCACGAGTGCGATAATGATCACCTACTCTGGCCACCACCGTGATTTCACAACTCTCAGCATCGGGTGGCGGCGTTCCTTGCAAGACGTCGTCATCCCACGACAACCAGGCTGGAAGCGACGGAGAAGCATAAGTGACTTGTAGGTTCGTCCGCGACGCTTGTGGGTCCCAGATACGGGGTGCCCAACTCCATCGGAGACCGACATATGCAACGCTGGGCGGCGAACCGGCCAGCCGGCGATGGAAAGGTCTAAACGTCCAGCTACCGTCCGGGAGCTTCTTCGCATCTATGTTCCAGATGTGGTTGCCTTTCGACTTGGTCTTCTTCCCTTCTTCGTTGAAGCGGGAGATGTACGGCTGGTTCCAAAGATAGGTACGAATCTACGGCGATCTCGAAGTGAGTGCTGAAAGTGCGATATTATTGGCGATATGCTAACCTTCTTCATGGGAATTTTATCTTCCGGGTAGCCTTGGCGAGCAAGCTGTTGAATCACTTGTGAATGAGATATCCACTTAATAGGGTGCGAGGCTTGCCTCTTCTAGAAATGCGTTTGTGAACGCTTGTATCCGGAACTTGAATGGACGAAAGTCGGGAGATTCATCTAAGCGTTGCATCTTTTTAGCCATCAAGGTTTGATGTATCGGCTCCCCTTTAGCATCAGTGGCTTCCACTGCGAACGTGGTGAGCCAAAGTGAGAAGCGATGCGTATGTATGCTCACGATTGGAACAAATACTGTTCAAGAATTCGAAAAAGATACGATCTACTTCCGCGCGGTACTCCTGTGGTACTTCGTTTGCATGCGTTGCGTTACAGAGATTTTCAGCGGATTTTTGCGATAGCAATACATTGGAATGAGCGTTATGGACGGCGATGGGTCGAGAGACCTGGCCGTGGGCAGCGATCTTGGAGTTATTTGACTCGGGGCTTTGTGACAAGGAGTAATCGCCAGCGTCCGAGTCGGCATCGTTCTCCCCTTCGAGAGATGATGTGGGGCTGTGGGAGGCCTGTTTTGCCAGGGAAGGCTGTAGAAAGTCTAAGGCGCCGTTTGCGGGGGGTACTTCGGGGAGACCAAAAGCAAGAGAATTGTTGCCCGTAAAAGAGCCGGAGCGCGATACTCGGCCAATGGGTGGGCTGATGCCCGCCGTTGCCACGGAGTTGATTGAACGAGACTGAGCAGAGGTGGTAGCAAATGTTCCGGTGGACGAGAATGGGTGAGGGGGTAAAGCAGTGCTTGTGCTGGGTATGGGTTGAAAACTGATGCCAGTCGTGAGGGAACTTGCCGAAAGCGAGTGTTGATGGGTCCTTGTCGGTATGGGTGCCGATCCGTCCGTCCATGATGTTCGAACTGGCGGGGGGAAATGGGCAGGATGAACGACGGTGGTGGGCAGTGGAGGAGTGGCAATAAAGTCGGCAGCGGACGCGGTGGTGGCGGCGGGTGGAATAGAAAAGCCTATTCCCGGTATCGAGGGCGTCGTCGGTCGATGAGAGAGGTCGCTGAAAGTGGCGTGTGGCACACCGGCCGAGCTCGTTGGGCGTGAAGCGGGCTCGGCGGGGGTTGGAACAAAGGGTACCATGGAAGCGACGGTGGTGGGTGGAAATGTAGAGGATACGGTTGAGTGGGGGATCATGTGGAGATTATCGTCCTGGGGCTCCATCTTGAGAGCTTTAATGACGCGATCACCAGCCATGGAGGAGGCACAACGTTTGCGGGACAAATCGGATGTGTCTGATATGCTCTGCGCGTCGAGTGGATTAAGGTCTGCACGGGCGGGGGAAAAGTGCAGGACAGGTTGACCGGTATCCTGTGTCGCGGTGACTGCCGGGATACGGATTGGGGTCGAAATCCCGGGAGCGGGGCCGGATATTGAGAGCGCGGAAACGGTCGAAAAGCGCTGGGGCGAGGATCTCCTGGAGGTCGAAGGGGGGTCCGCTATCTGAGTGGCAGCGATGAGTTCGGACACGAGGGCGATGGTCTTTCTGAGCTCGTCGATGCGGGCATTTGCTTCGAGGCCCTGGCCGAGGGAACAGGCAGCACTGGCGGACTGGGCGGTTTTCGCAATGCTGGATGGCAGGAGGGCCTGAGCGAGCGCTCTTATCAGTATAGTACAGCAGCCACACTCACTTTTTGAGCATATCACCGACGACCATGAGATGTGCGTCGTTGGGAATGTCGGGGGAGCTGTCGTCGATGTCTATGCGGGGATCGACGATGTCCGGTGTGGCAAAAGAAAAGGCGGGATCGTGGGCCGAGGTGGGAGGACCGCCGGGGAGGGGGGAGAAGGCGAGGTCGGAGACGGAGGAGACGAGGGTGGCGGCAGAGGGGACGGCG
>JBBPUI010001164.1:0-11718 GCA_038094615.1 Heimioporus aff. retisporus | reverse complement strand
ACGCACCTTGGCCGCGTCGTTCTGCGCCGCGACGATGCCGGGCAGGCCGCCGCCCGCGCCGCGCTCCAACACGCACCTGTCCCGAACGAGCGCGTCGTGCGACTCGAGGTACGACGCAAAGGCGATCGCGGCGTTCCATCTAAGCGAGAGAAGAAAGCGTCAAAGGTCGGTTCGGCCTGGGGGACTACCAACGAGCAACGGACTCGGGCTTCCATACTCACAGATAATGTCCCCACAGCGGATGGGAGCCGACGAGCCGGATGGTCACGTCCGAGGCCTTTCCGTCGCCGCGCGAGTAGACGGCCGTCGTGGGGTCTGGAGTCGGAGGACGAGGGGGTTCCTAGTAGCAGACCAAAAAAAAAGATCGATGTCATGCGTCCTCTTTTTTTGCACGACAAGTTCTGCGCGACGGCTCGAATCGTCGGCGTTATTGGCACTCACCGTGAAAACGGCGCCGAGAGACAGATCGGTCTCGTCATCGTGGTCGTTCATGGTCTAATCAAGATCGAGGTGTGAGATGATGATGACTTCCAAGCGGGTGAAGCAACTTGTCGCGTCCACGGTGACGAAAGGCTTTTTGGCTCTGACTCTGTCAACCGGCGGCCCATCACTGATTATCCATTGATCTAGGTGGCACATCTCATGAATGCTTTTTCGGTCGTCGTAACCTTAGATTTGCAGAGTCATTCGGATGTGGGTCAGCTATTGGTAAGTTGCGTCGGATAGAATTTCTCGTTCCTCGACCCACAGATGTCCTTGAACTTGCTGGAACTTCAAGCCAACCTAATCGCATCTAATCGCACCATTAGTGACTATCGACACAAACAGGGGTAGTAGTAACTACATATCGCTGATCCTTGTAATTGATACAATGGTCAATGGTGTAGCTCGTGATGGTATGAATTACCAGAAGAGTAAAGGAAGTAAAGCATAGAATGAATGGAGGAAACGTGCTCGAAAGCCCCAGAAGAAAAGCAGGACGAACAAGGAAAAGCAGGTCTTCGGCACGCCGGGTGGTGACGGAGACGGCTAGGACTGAAATCGTTTCGGCCGCCACACTTTCTTCTCGGACACCGTCTCGAACCCCTCCGCATCCTTTTTGCTCTCCGGCAGCGGTGCATTCGCCACCGCAGGCGAGCCCGCACCTCCCTTTTCTCGTTCAACCTTTTCCCTTTCTCGCTGACGCCATCCGCCACCCGGTCCGAGCTTGGGTGGCCCAGCGGAGAGAGGCGACGGCGCCGGGCTCTCCGAACGCGGTGCGGCACCGGTGCTGGGCGCTTGTGTACGCGATCGCCATCCACCATCGGCCGTATTGCGCGGTAGCGGCGTCGGTCCCACTTTGGCATGCGCCCGCTGCCGTGCCCGCTCCTCCGCTTCCTGTTCCCGCAGTGCCTTCTTGCGCGCCTCCTCGATATTGGCCTGGCGCTCTTCTTCGCGCTGCCGTCGCTGTTCCGCGAGGCGCTCCTCTTCCTCTTGTTTTCGCTTTGCCTCGGCTTCCTCTTCCGCACGTCGTTCTACACAATGCATCGGTCGTGCAACTCGAAAAGAAGAAAAAAAAACGCACCGGCTTCCGCTCTCAACCGTTCCTCCTCCGCCTTGCGCGCCGCAGCCTCGGCTTCCTCCCGTTGTTTCTGCTCCGCCTCTCTCTCTGCTGCAAATGCCTGCCGCCGCTCCTCCTTTTCCTCTTCCATCTTTTTCTGCGAAATTGCCAGCCGTTGTTGATAATCCTCTCTCCGGCCGGCAAGCAATCGCTCCCGATGCAAATTGTATTCATCCAGGATCCGGCTCAACCGTTTCTTGGTTGCGACCGCTTGGCTGTGCGCTGAGAGACTGTTCTCAAACCGAGCCTTTTGGAGCGCTTCGAACGTCTCTCGATCGGCGGCTTGTTGCTCTGCGTAGTCTTGCGCGAGAAGGGGACGCTCCTCTTTACGAAACGCACGCTCGATGTGGTCGATCCGTTTGGCAGCAATACGGAGCCGTTCGTTGAGGTCCTTTTTCTCCTTTTCTAATTGCTCTACTTGGAGACGCATCAACCGATCTTTACTCAAATCTTCCATGTCCTGAACATCCACGTCAACCGACGAACGTTAACGACAGATGGAAGAAACGTACCGCGGCAGATATGTTCAGCCCACCACGTTTCACCAGCTCCTGCGCAAGTTTCTTGGCCTCTTCCGACCTGATCGTCTCAATCTCCCGCCTGGCACGCTCAATCTCTTTTCTCTTGGCATCCTCTCTCTCTTTTTGTTCCTCGATGAGTTTCTTGGCGCGTGTGAGCTCTGCGCGACGGGATGCCTCCTCTTTCTCCTTGCGCACGCTGAGCTCGGAGAGAAGTTCTCGTCGGCGCGCGATGAGCGCTCGGCGCAAGGACAGGTCGCGGCGTTCGGCGTTGGCGGCCGCGACAAGCTGAGCAAACTCTGCGTCTTGTTCCTCTTGAGACGGCACGGGTGGCGGATCGATGACGCGCAAGGCATTGTGCAGTGCGGTCGCAAGAGAGCTCAAGCGAGCGCGCACGAGGTCGGCCGACGAGGGTTGGACAGTAGTGGTGTCGATCGGGGAGGGGGTGCTCGGTCCGGCGACGTTGGACTCGTCAGGGTGGGCAAAGGGCTCGTCAATGAAAGAGATGGTTTCGGTCGCGTGATCGACGCGAATGCGAAGCTCGCCGCGGCGTGCACAGCCCATAAAGTAGGCCTCGACTTGTTCGGCGCCAAAGTCGTCGAGAGGTTTGACGAGCTCAAGAAGGGCGCTCACCTTGAGTGTGCTGTAGACTTGAGAAAGCTGGGAGAGGAGACGAGAGAGAAGAGCACGAGAGAGAAGGGGTCGGTATCCGGCGTATGGGGTGTCGTTGGCGCAGAGGTCGGACAATACGGGTGCAGTGGATGCGCACAGGGTGAGAGGATCAAAGGAGGCCTCGAGGAGATTGTAGAGAGTCTTGATTAAGGGAGGGGAAAGGCGAAGCACGTCCCTTGAGAGCTAGGGAGGATGAATAGTGGATATGGCAACAAGGGATGACACCTACTGCGTCCTTAAGAAGGCCGGCGCGGGTAGGGGCCTTTGTGAGGCCGAGGAGAGCGGCGAGGCGTGTACTTTTTGAACGACCGTCTTCTTCATCGCAGTGCTGGCCGACGGGGACGGCAAGAGCACTGACGAGAACCTGGCCCGCGAGACGACTCATTTCTTCGTCTGATCTGCCACCGATGCTCGTGACGACGGCATAGTAGCGACCCCAGGCAGCGGCGTGGTACAAGGAATTGCCGCTGGTAAGGAAAATCTTTGTAAGTTTTTCATAGTAGTTTGCCATCATGGCAGGACGAGGAGCCTTCTTTGCCATGGTGAGGAGGTTGTGGACGTCTTCGACGGAACGGAAGGCTTCCTGCCAGAGCTCGAGCTCGACGGAGGTGTTGAGCTGGGCAAAGCGGGTGTCGAGGTGGTGCTGGAGAATCTCTGGGTCGGAGAGGTTGATCGCATGAGTTTGGTGTGCATACTTTGCGACGTTGGCGAGGTGGAGACGAAGGGTCTCGCAGAGACGACGGAACTCGACCTTGCGCTGGTACCTGAGACAAAACCGAAAGGCCTGCTGGGCGACTTGCTGATGGGGGGGTTGAATGGGGTGAGGGATCGTGGTCGAGGAGGGAACTCACCTGGTATATTGTTTCTAGTCGGGCGTTGTTTTTGAGGGTCTCGAGGGAGGTGCGATAGCTCTCCCAGAGGAACTTGAGCCAGGGAGTGACGAGGGCTCTATCGGTGCGATCCTTGCTCTGATCGCCGCTGACCGCGCCGAGGAGGATGCTCTCTGGTGTCTCGCTCGCCTCGAGATCGTCGACATCGACCGCGACGGCCTTGTCGGCCTTTTCCTGTGCCTCCTGGACCTTGGCGTCGGCGAGAGCGAGAAACTTTTGGATGACGACCTCGATGGAGGCGACGTTGGTGTTCTGGGCGATGTTCTTGTACTGCATGAGGCCCTCCTTGGCGGTCCTCCCCTTGCGCATGTCGACGCAGAGCTCGACGAAGCGGAGGAGGATGGGCTCGAGGGCGGTGAGGGGGGTCGATCTGAAGCGCTTCGAGGTGAACATCTCTGCGAGGGACTGCAGCGCCGCGTGCGTCTGCCCGACCGAGACGAGACCCTCCGCCTGCTTCAGAATCGCCTCCGGTTTCGTGAACGGCGCCATACCGACTATTGAAGGAGGATGACAAGGAAGAAAATTAAAGTTCAAAAATAATATTCGTGTGAACTAGTTCCCTTTTACAGCCATCTCTGTACGACCACGCTGTTCGCCAACTTTGCCTGCTCGATCGTCTCCTTGTCGTCCGCCAGCACGCGGTTCGGGAACGTCGTCCCAATCGTGTACGCCCTCGCGACGTTCTCCGGCCGCGATCTGTAGGGTCGTTGGTAGTTAGTACTAGCGCGTAGCACGACCCGGCACGCACGCATTGATGAAGCTGCGAAGGTCCCCGACGGTGTGCGTCAGATTCATCCGGCACGGTATCCTGCACGTCGTCGTCAACGCCTGCTGCCCACACCGCATTCGCAACGCTCACCTCGTTCCGTCTGCCAGCCGGACCTGCACCGTCGTCGTCGGCAGCGTCTGGTCCACCTCGAACAGCGTCCTCACGCTCGGCCGCTCCACCTCGACGGCAGTGGTGAACGACCCCGGCATGCTGCTGCCCGTCACGGCAGGCACGGGCGACCCGAGTCGGTTCCCGGAACCCCCAAACGGACGCGACTCGGGCACGTAGTCCTCTGTCGTCCGCTTCGACACGATCACCTCCACCGGCTGTCCCATCGTCACATTCAGCACCTCCACCGGCGCACGCCTGCATCAACAACGTTCAGTCCGTGCGCGGACATCATGCATATCTCGTACCCCGTGTTGATCTCCGCGAGCAACCGCTCGTTCTCAGGATCCGCGTAGCTGTAAAACTCGCCTCCCTCGATACTAAACCCGTTCCGCCAAAATGTGATGAAACGTTGCACCACTTCTTCCTCCTCGTCTGAAACACCGCCTTTGGGTCAGTGGGCAGCACTCCCGCACCCCGGCAGCCTCCTCACCTTGCTGCGCATCCGGATCGGGTACAAACCTGCTCTCCACCTCGTCCCCACCCAGCGTGTGTCCACCACCCCTAAACAAAGTCGACTGCGTTTCCGCTGGCGTTGGCTGAGACGCGCGTGCGGCAGACACCCTGCAATGTGTTGCGACGTCAGCTCTCTCCCACGCACGATCACCGCATACAACCCACTCGGCAGCCCGTCGTAGAATATCCTGTACCATTCTCCCCCCCGGCACGTTTTCGCGCGCATTCGGGTTTTGCACAGAGATCCCACTGATCGTCAAGATAAATGTGACCAAGCACATCTCACCATACGCATACACGCACCTGCGTTCACCCCCAGCAAACCAGCTCTCGCCCTCCCGCGGCTCGTCCTCATCATCGTCCTCATCGTGGGCGATCGGTGGGCGCGGCGGTCCCGCGTTGGAGGACGAGAGAGATGACAGCGTTGCAAACCGTCCCGAGCTCCACAACCATCAGTACACGCCGCATGGACGAGATCAATTCGCTACCTGGTCGCGCTCGGGCGAGCTGTCTGTGCATTGTTGCTCCAGTCACCGATGCGACCGATGCGTGGTGCAGAGGGTCTTCCCCATGTAGATGGTGGCGGGTCCGAGGCTGGCCCATTACCGCCCAGTGTGTTTCCACGACCGCTGTCCGACATGGCGTTCAGAGCGAGATGTAGAACCGTAACTGCGGGCCTCTCCGCTAGCACAGCCACGTCTGCTTCTCTGCAGCTTACTACAACATGGCCTCCGTCGTACAGTGCTAACGCTGTTTTCAGGTGCGATGTCAGAAGTAAAAGAATTCTCCATACGCACAGGTCTTTTTTTTTCTCGATAAATGCCGACAGTGCCATAATCCGAACAGACGGAGACGATCTTGATGCAAACATCGAATTCCATAGTGATGTTCCTGTTGTCACGCCCGCCGTGGCGCCTGGGGAACCACCGACCCGCCGTCGTGGACGGGTAAAGATGCCAAGCACCGTGCGACGGAATGGAAGGAATGTACTCTAACCCGAGGAGATCAGTGACAAGATTTGAGCAAGACAAGGATCCGTGGTAGGAGGGAAATTGTGAGAGAACCAAAGGTTGACCTGGGCATGAACTGACTCGAGTAGATGCGTCAAACTCCCTCACGGTGCACTATCTCCGATCAATAGAACACCAATGGCGTGTATGAGGTTCAAATGAACAGTCTGACGCTCTCATCTTTTCCATTGCGACATTCTGGCTGCCTTTGGGGTCGACCACGGTCCACTGGGTTCATTCATACCCACTCGCGAGTCGAACGCGTTGCCTCGAAATACTATTCATTCATTCATCAAACGCTCTTCTTCCTGACGACCGGAGCTGCCGCCTTTCTGATGCAAACCCCGTCTGCTCCTTGGTACATGGGGCCCAAGCATCCCGACTGCCAAAGCAAGCGTCTTCTCTGATGTGGTTCCTCTCGTGCGACGTCGGCGCAAGCTGGCGAACGACGGCTTCTTGACCGGATGACGTACTCGGTATGTATCTCCTCCTAGCCCGCCGCCCCCGTCGATGCGTTTGCCCCGGGCTAGACCATGCGCGGCCTGCTCCCGCTTTCTCATTTGGCTGATCGGACCATCGCGTTGATTACGGCGCGTGAAGGCAACCATGTTTCAAACGCGCCTCGGAGTATGATCGCGAACGGGGCAATTAATCCTCTAAATCTGTCCTGGGGGAGTCCATAGAACCCGTTCCCCGTCCCGGACACTCGAAAAAAGAAAACGAAACCAAGACGCCGTCGTCCCGGTACCGGATCGTACGACGTCTGCTGGGGGGAGGGGGGGGGTATAAAACCCGCGCGTTGCTCGCCAGGCCTCTACGCCCCAACATCGTTCTCTCGTCCCCGTTTCCTCTCGCTCGTACTCACCTTTGACATCATGTTTATCCGCGCATTTACGCCTCTCTTTATCGTTGTCGTCAGCGCCCTCGCTGTGCTTGGCGGTGGGAGTACCTGCAGTAGCGACTCTTCCCTTCAGTGCTGCAACGTCGTGCGTCTCCCAATCCCGTCTCTCTTTGTAACCCTTCCTTTGCGTCAAAGCCTGATACCTCTCTCTCTCTCTCTTCCATCATAAGGATGGCACAGGCTGTTTCGAGGTCGATTCCACCGACAAGTGTAACCAGAATACGTTCTGCTGCGACAATAACACCTTCGTACGTTTTTTCGTTTTACACTGCGGTTACCTTGAATGCAGTCCTTGGATGGGTTACACCTGACGACCTCTTACTTTCTCTCTCTCTCTCTAGTCTGGCACGGTCGTCGTCGGCTGTGATCCCATCAACATCAACGTGCTGTAAAAGATCTAGTCGGCAAAACGGCCAGCATATATACAACGTAATATCTCACATTTGGACTTCTTGTGGTTGCAAAAAAGAAAAGGAAAAGAAAATCAAGCATCCATCGCGTAGACAGTGTTGTTGGTTGCTCTCGTTCTTGTAAAACGACTTTTTTGTCCTGTCAAGAACCCGCTTCATATACGTGCGTGATCGTGCTAGCCGGGCGAATAAAGTCCCGTGAATTCAGAAACTCCACAAGAGGTAAAAGGCACTCGAGTCGCCATTACAAATACAATGTGTCTCACGAACAAGACACCAAACAGAAAAGGAAAGACAACAAAAGGTTTACCGGTGCGGGTATGCAAGTTGGCAATAATACTCTTCCAGCCGCTGGTAGACTACTTTACTCGTCGCCGACCTGCCGCGCTTGGAAGAGATGACAGAGATCGTGTCGCCAGCCGCGACCAGCGTCCACCAGATCACTAGATCCGCCCGGCTGGACGACACCGGCTTCTTGCCCTCAGGCTTACCACCGACACGGCTAGCTGCTGGTGGCTTCGGGCACATCCCAGCCCACGTTGGACACCGTGTCTGCCGGTACGGCTGCGGCCCTGTCACTTGGGTCCTGGTTCCGGGTCCGAATTCAAGCCACACTGTAAGGCAGGCGGCTTGACGGCTGAACGTTTACGCTGATCATTTACATACTGATCTCGCTATCTGGCACATGCTCACGTGCCCGTCCATTTGGTATGCTATCGCACCCGCCCAGATATATAAGGGCGGGCCATCGTAGTTAGATCCTCAATCCACCGTTTTCGCGAGTTCTCTTGTTCGTCCTCTCAGTGTTTCCCGCCTCGGCGGGCTTCCACACACCCATCGTCCGACGTGCCCTTGGCCTCCCGCTATTCGATAGTATCAGCGCACCAGAACCGCAGAACGGATTACTATGTTGCACGGCAGGCTCGCCAGTCGCGTCATTGCTCTCTCCGTTGCTCTTCCTTGGGCTCGCCACCCTGGGTGGTCGTGGCCGCATTGCGCTCTTCGCCTTCCTTGGTGCACGTTTATCGGGACAGAGCTCATCACATCGTTTTCGTTGTTTTATCGGCTCGGATCCCCTCAAGCTCTCATCGTCTCATGGGGTGCGTTCTCGGATGTCGTGTGGGCCGCGTCGCCACCGACCCGCCACGGTGTGGCATCCGTTGCAAAGCTTGGGTGGCGATCGAGGAAGGGCGAGATGCACTACCTATGTAGTGCTCGCTCGGCTCTACTTTTCTGAAACGCTTATGGTGCAGGTTCCCGTGTATGTACACACTAGCGTTACGGCGCAGTGCGCCCCCGAATCCGATTTGATTGCACGAGTTGAACAAAAATCGGACAGTGTACGTGCCCAGTCACCGCCGATCAGCAAAAAAAAACACATGAGCTGTGTGGTGCGTGTGTGTGCTGTACGGCCCTGTGCCCTCTTGTTCAGCGCCTGTGACACGGCTCACATGTGGGTACTATGACATTAAATCTGCAGCGAGGACCACTTAGCTCGGTTGATGCCATCCGTCCACCAGAGATATCCATGCTTTTGGATCAGGTCCTCGGGATCCGGAAACAGTAATCGAGATTGTGTGAATGGGACGACTGTCGATCGAGCTTGCATGCCTCGACCGTAAAGCAATGTCCGGAATGCACCGCCCCTGGTTCACCGTCAGTCACATGAACCATCAGCGATGGTGAACTCCAAATAATAACACGAGAGATCTACGGTGCATCCAAGGCGGCCAGAACGCTCACCAAAGCCTATGTTCTGAGAGTGCACACCGAACACTGGGGTCACGTACCGACGCGTAAACTGCCCTACTGATCCCGTTGAGGGCGTCCATGTGCACAGGCGCCGTGCCAGCGTATGGTCATCCGAGTCGAGACGAGGTCGCATCTAGGTTTGCAATGAAGAAATATACCAAAGTTGCTTGTCTTGCAGCCCTTTTCCGCGCTGCTCCACACCGGGCCATGAAACACTCGGGAAAGTATGCCTAACAACGCATCGTTTCAAACACTATCCTGATGAGTCCCGACTCCAATCACGATCGATCCAGTAAAAAAATTGTACAAGTTATTCCAAAGCAACTCACGCTGAAGGTCTTGAACAGGTATTTTATATTTCAAACGGTGCGCTCACCCGGACTCCCGGTCACGATCGTGTGTGCATCTGACTCGGCGGCTTCGACGTGCTGTTCCTCCAGCCCCGCTCTCCTTGCTCGTCCCACCACCACCACCACCACCCCCTCCCTTCGCACGCCGTTCCCGTCCGGTGCCTACTCTCTATCCCATCCTATCAGCGCCTCAAAGACGCAGAGACACGCTCCTTTGTGCATCATCCCCCCCAACGGCTCCCACGCCCTCGCCGCCGGGCGCACTTCCATCCGCGCGTCCAGTCCCCTCAGCAGCGGCACCAGTGCCCGGAAGAACCCGATCGCGAGTTATTTGGCGAGTGCGACCATGTGCGCGTCGTGGTTGACGATCCTGTCCGTGACGAGCGCGTGCGACTGCGAGTCCGTCAGGATCGCCGATCGGTTTCGGACGGAGGAGGGAGGAACGTACCTGGAGCAGCGCATTTTCGGTGACGCCTGAGACCACGTCCCCGTGATCGTCGTACATCCCCTTCTTTGCGCAGCACGTCGATGATCACCCTGGTGCACAAATCAAACGGGGACCTAAATCTGCCGCAGTGTGCGAGCAGGACGTTGCCATGTCGGACCGTGTCGGGGATGGACTTACAACGCACGTTGGGATCAGACGGCAAGAAAGAGATGGGGGACGCACTCGGTGATGACAACATCGCACGTGCCTTGCCCTTGCTCTCCTCGGCCGTCGGGGGTTTCCCCTCCGAGCTCTCGTCTTGCTCGCTCTCGCCGTCCTCTTCCGGAGCGCGTCGCCCATCCTCCAATCATTCAGCATAGTGCTCGATCGTCGACTGGATAAACCCGGTACACTGCTGGTGCACGTCGCTCGTGAACTGGAGCGATAGCGACTCCGTCGGCAGCGCGTCCCCCCTCACCTGGCTCGGATAAAAGAGAATGTGAGGTATATCAAGTTTTGGAATGCCTACGATGGCAGATTGAGAACGTGCATGTAACGGAAAGATGGCAGAGACGTACGGCGTACTTGACGAGCTGGGTTGTGTTCGACTGTTGTCCGACAACATAACCTACGAGTTTATCGATCAATCCGTCGCGTTGGTCGCGCAACACGCGTCGAAATGCGTGACTGCCAGGCGAGATGTCCTTGGCATCTGGCAAGCTACCCGCCTTCCGGATGACAAGCAGTGCGAGGCGGAGCCCCTGCTCGACCACCTGACGTGACAGCCCATCGGTGAGTCGGCGCACGAAAAACGAAGGGAAAGCACGCACCCGTTCCTCCTCCTTGTATCCCAACTGGCCCCAATCAACAAGGGCGGAAGTGATGTCCCACACACTGCCCTGCTTACTACCTTCGTCTTCCATCCACGTGTAGAGGTCTCGCAAGCCCGCCAAGGCGTGTACCCGTCGTGCACACACGACACCGAGAGCGGGCGCCCCGTCCTCTGTAAATGAGGCATGCTCGATCTCCTCCCGGCCGGCGACGGCATCCCTGAGCTGCGTTGCCAGCTCGTCCCCGAGTTCGAGAATCTTGGTACTATTGGTGTCGGTGAGCGAGGTTGGTGGCCATGAAATGGCAAATGGCCGAGACGGTGTTGGTCAGCGCGGATTAGGAGGAGTGGGAGAGCAACTGTTTGGAGAGGTCGTCCCAGAGCCTCGCATACGCCTGCAAAACATGAGTCATGAGTGGGAACAGAGGGAGAGAGGTCGAGACGCACGTTCATCATTCGCATCTCGAAGTAGAGCTCGAGGTTCACGAGGGGTAGGATGGGGAGCATTTGGGAGATGTGGTTCTCGTCTGTCTGGTCCTTGATGAAGAAGTCTGACAAACCCTTGATGAGTGCGCACGTCACGTCGGATAAGACCGTGTCTTGGTCGGCCTAAAAACAAAACGAGGCGAGAGCGATCGGGAGCAAGGAAGTGTAGGAGCAAACTTTTTCGCTGGTAGCGGACGTCGGAATTGGTACGACGGAGGGAAGTGACGAGGACCTCGAGGATAGTTTCTTCCACTCCGGATAAGCGCCATGCAGGATCGACGTCGTCCCAGAGGGCCTCGACGGCGAGCACGATGCGACCTCTTGGATCAGGGCAGGGAAAAGGGGAGGGCGGCAGGCGGGGCGTCGCCAGGTTCGCTGTCTTCTTCGAGAAGGTCGGAGGCACTGTCGAGGGCCGTGCACCACTTGACAAGCAAGACCGCGAGGGCATTTGCGGCGGCTCGGGAGTCGGGACTTGAGTTT
>JBBPUI010001163.1:0-11721 GCA_038094615.1 Heimioporus aff. retisporus | reverse complement strand
CTTGATCGTCCACTTGTGGTATCATCTAGTGAGTATTCCCACTAGAAGTTTCTCATCCTCTGCTGCCCTTTGCCCCCTCGGATATTCGAGACATATCCCTAAATCTCGAAAGCAGACCTCATCGCCGACGACACTGCCTGCATGCACCACGCCTTCCGCATCATCGAAACCCACCACACCATTCGAGAGCTCGTCATATCCGCCATGCACCAACTGGAGATGGATGATCTGACCTCAGATATTCAATGCTACATGGAACATCTTAACACCAGATCTAACACTGACGAGCGATCCCCTGAGGCCTCTAGTGCCCCTTTGACCCTCAAGGAACTCGCTTCCATTGAGCAGACGGAAGTAGCATGGGAAGGCGAAAGGAATCGCCCACTACCGGAGACCCACCCCCTCTACAACAGTGCATGTTTTCATTGCCACCGCCTCTCTCACATCCGGGCTAACTGTGTCTATTACCGTTGCCGTCATTGCAACCGACATGCCCCAGGTCATTCGGCATACCAATGCCCCCTTCTACGTCGACGGTCTCCCGCTCCCCTCATCCCCTCCTCTTCTTCTTCCTCTTCCCAGTCTTCTCGTCGTTCTCGCGGATCTCGTGGTTCCTCATCCTCCACTTCCGCTCATCCTCTCGCTCAACGTCTCTCATCCCCTCCAGTTCCCCATACACCTCTCCCCATTCCCCCTCCCTCGGGTCGTCGTCATCGACAACGTCTCCCTCATTCTAACGCAGAACTCCGTCGTCTATCTGGCATGCCCACCAATGGATCTCTTGATGTCGATGAAGAATGGGGATACCCCGATTACGACGCTTCCGCTATTGCCAACATGACAGGTTCCCCAGGTGGTGATCGTTGCATGGACCTCTAGTTTGTCTTTTTACCTTTTATTTCTCATCGCGATTTCGAATGTACTCCGGGGGTAATGTTACGATTCGCCCCTATTCTTTTCTCCTTATTCATTGCTGCTTACTGTTGTCGGCCTTACCTGATATCTTTACTTCGATAGAGTGCTCTAGAACATACAACATGTTCGTCGCACGCCTTTATCTTGTTATCTTTACCTCTTTCTTCCTTTCGAATATTCTTCGCTTAGTCATAGTTATTCCATAACCTTCTATGACCTTCCATTGCGTAGTATATAAGCCCTAGTACATCGTCTCTTGTACCTTAGCTTAGTTCTGCTCAATCTTACCTCGTTCCCCTTCGTCCCCTCATCGTAACTTGCTGCTACCTCTTCGGTAGGCAGACTTACACTCGAGCCACCTGCTATACGTCCTAGCAGGAAGAACCCTTGACCCTATAGGGCAAGTACTCAGTTGTCACCTCGAACCCTTGACCCTACGTTCTAGTTCTTTGAGCCTACGCTTGTTCCTGCCCAGACCAAGCGTAACACGCAGTGGAAGGTCATAGAAGGTTATGGAATAACTATGACTAAGCGAAGAATGTTCAAAAGGAAGAAAGAAGTAAAGATAACAAGATAAGGGTGTGTGACAAACACGTTGTAGGTTCTAGAGCACTCTATTGAAGTAAGAGCATCGGGTTAAGCCGATGATGACAAGTAAGAATGACAAAGAGAAAAGAATAGAGGTGAATCGTAACATTACCCCCGGAGTACATTCAAAATCGCAATGAGAAACAAAAAGGTAAGAGGAGATGAACTAGAGGTCCATGCAGCGATCACCACCAGGGGAACTGGTCATGTTGGCGATAGCGGAAGCATCATAGTTGGGGTATCCCCATTCTTCATCAATGTCAAGAGATCCATTGGCAGGCATGCCAGAGAGTCGATGCAGTTCAGCATTAGAGCGGGGAAGACATTGGCGGTGGCGATGACCAGAAGGAGGGGGAATAGGGAGTGGGGTGTGGGGAACTGGAGGAGATGAAAGACATTGCGCGAGAGGACAGGTGGAAGTGGAGGATGAAGAGGTCTGAGACCTGTGCGAGCGACAAGAAGATTGGGACAAGGAAGAGGATGAGGAGGGAACAAGGGGGGCAGGAGACCGGCGATGGAGGAGAGGGCACTGATATGCTGAGTGGCCTGGGGCATGTCGGTTACAATGACGGCAACAGTAGTATACGCAATTAGCCTGAATGTGAGAGAGGCGGTGGCAATGAAAACATGCGCTGTTGTAGAGGGGGTGGGTCTCCGGTAGAGGGCGGTTCCTTTCGCCTTCCCATGCTACTTCTGTCCGCTCAATGGAAGCAAGTTCCTCGAGGGTCAGGGGGGCACTAGAGGCCTCAGGGGATTGCTCGTCAGTGTTAGATCTCGTGTTAAGATGTTCCATGTAGTGCTGAATGTCCGAAGTCAGGTCGTCCATCTCCAGCTGGTGCATGGCGGATATCACGAGCTCGCGAATGGTATGATGGGTCTCGGTGATGTGGAAGGCATGGTGCATGCAGGTGGTGTCATCGGCGATGAGGTCGGCATGAGAACGAAGATGTGAAAGTTCAATGTATATGCGAAAGAGGGAATAAAGGGGGGAAGAGGGGTCTAAGTGATTTCGAAGGGCGATATGGAGGTTAGAATTATCAAGAAAGGTGAGCATACATCCCTGTTGAATGGAAGAGAAAGGGTCGCAGCGAAGGCGAGAGGCAAAGTGGGGAGGGTTAACAACGGGTTCAGTAGTGATAGGAGAGGGAGGCCACGGGCCATCCCAGGCGTGGTCCAGGGTTTCAAGGTGAGGGAGTTCAGGAGGCGGGTTCCAGCCAGCATCCGCTTCAACGGAGGAAGAACGACTAGGAGAGGTGTTGGGCATTGCGATGAGATGATGGTGGGCGAGAGGATGGAGGGAAAATGGAGGGGTGGAGCTTCTTATAGTCTAGGAGAATTTCCTTGGCATGTTTGAACTCCGATTCTGGAAGCCAAGAGTCTTCTTCGGCTGAGTATCCTTTCCATCGGATTAAGAAGCGTTGGTTGTTTGGAGTTCCCTTGTGTTGGATCACTTTTTCCATTTTGTACTCCTCTTCTCCATCAATGAGGTCAGGTGGGGGAGAGGGGAAGTTCAGGCCATGTATGTTGTTTTCACGATAGGGCGATAAGAGAGAAGCGTGGAATGTGTTGTGGATTTTCCAGGTACGAGGAAGGTGGAGTTTGTAAACAAGTGGAGATAGGACCTGGACAATGGTAAATGGGCCTTCTCGCTTAGGGGTGAACTTCGGATGGGAGATAAGGCATTTCAGGTTACAGGCTTCCAACCAAACCTTGTCGCCCTTACAGAAGGGAGTAAATTTACCGCGAGAACAGGCTTTCATGACTTGTCTAGCAAGTTCATGGGCTGCCAGAGCTTCGTCTCGAGCGGCGGAGAGGGTTTTCAGTCGTTCTTCGACTGCAGGGAGGTTGGATTCGATAATGACAGTGGGAAGGGGACGGGGTTCGAAACCATAAGTGAGGAAGAAGGGAGATCTGCCGGTGACGGAGTGAGGGCGGTGGTTGTGGGCGAATTCAGCATGGGAGACCATCTGGGACCATGTGGAGGGGGAGTTGCCACAGAAGATGTGGAGATAGGTCTCGACTTCTTGGTTGACATGTTCTGTTTCTCCATCAGACTGAGGGTGATAGGCAGTGGAGAGGGAGAGGTCGTATCCAAGGAGTCGTCCAAGTTCTTTGGCGAAGGTGGAGGTGAACTGGGGACCACGATCCGAGATGATTTTATCGTAGAGACCAAACCGAGTGTAAACCTTGTGGAAAAAGAGGGAGGCAATCCCTTTGGCAGAGACAGATTTCTTCGTAGGACAGAGAATCACTCCCTTAGTAAGTCCATGGTCTACCACGACCAAAAGACTGTCAAAGCCATCAGAGAGGGGGAGATCCGTGATCAAGTTGCAAGAGACCTGTTGGAAAGGGCGGGAACAGGATGAGGAGATGGGAGAGAGAGAAGGGACAGTGGGGTGGGTGTTTGCTTTGGCCGACTGGCAGGAGGTGCAACCTTCAACATATTTGCGGATGAACTGTGCGAGACCAGGCCACCAGAACTCTGAGGCAACAAGTTGACGAGATTTCAAGTATCCTGGGTGGCCAGCAGCGAAGTGGTCATGGTGCCGCTCTATGACAGACTTCCAGAGATCTGGGGGAACATAGGCGCGGCCTTGATAGGTGAGGATGCCAGCGTCATACTGCCAGTCAGAGAGTCGAGAGCGAAAACGAGCAGGGACGTCACCAGTGGTAGCGTGGAGCATGTCAAGCATGAGGGGGTCAGAGGCAGAGGAGGCTAGCTTTTCCTGGAGGGCAATGTCGATCACGTTGACAAAGAGGGAATCCGGCAGGAGGGTGACATTGTCATTGTCATCATTGGTGGCAGGAAGGAGGTCGGGTCGGCGAGAGAGCACATCGGGGGCGGCAAGGGAAGTTCCAGGAATGTGAGTGAGGCGAAGGTCAAAGTTGGAGATATCCAGTAACCATTGAGCCTGTCGACGGTTGAGTTTTTGGGGTTGGCAAAAGTAGGTCAAGTTCTTGTGATCAGTGAAGACTTGAACCTGGAAAGGGGATCCTTGAAGGTAATGTCGCCATGCCTTGAGACCACAAATGACAGCTAAGAGTTTGCGGTCATAGATGTCATAGTTTCGTTCCATGGGGGAGAAGGACTGCGACAGGTAAGAACATGGATGCCATTCACCATTGGCATCGGTTTGTAGGAGGACACCTCCAGAGGCATATTTGGAGGCATCAGTAGCAATGGCGAAGGGCCAGGCAGGGTCGGGGAGGTGGAGGATCAGTTGGGAGAGGAAGAGCTTTTTTAGCTTGTCAAAGGAGTCCTGACAAGAAGGGGACCAGTTCCAGGGTTTATTCTTCTTGGTGAGGTCAAGGAGGGGGTGGGCGACGTTAGAATAGTTGGGAATGAAATGTCGGTAGAAATTGGCGAAGCCAAGGAAGGAGCAAACGTCCTTGACTTTAGAAGGTGTTGGCCATTCTCGAATACCATCGAGTTTGACCGGGTCCATGGCAAGTTCATCCGGGTGAACGATCATACCCAGGTATTCGACCTCAGAGGCTGCAAACTTGCATTTCTCAATCTTGAGATGAAGATCGAGTTCTTGCATGCATTGTAGGATGCATTTGGTACATTTCTCGTGGGTGTTAGCATCGGGGGAGAAGATAAGGAGGTTGTCCATATAAATGACCAGCCATCCTTCGGCAATCATGTCTCTGAAAGAGTCGTTCATAAAACGTTGGAATGTCGTGGGGGAGTTGCAAAGTCCGAAGAACATGATGGTAGGTTCAAAAAGGCCTTTGTGAGTAATGAAGGCGGCTTTCCATTGGTGTCCATCCTTGATACGAACATTGTTGTAGCCCCATCAAACATTGAACTTGGTGAAAATTTTTGCTCCTTTGAGTTTATCAACAAGATCGGAGATGAGGGGAAGGGGATAGGCAGCTTGAATGGTATGTTTGTTGATGTATCGATAGTCTTGACAAGGGCGGAGGCCTCCATCCTTCTTTTTAATGAAGAAGAAGGGAGCAGCTTGGGGAGAATTTGATGGACGGATCTTCCCAGCTGCAAGGTTTTCATCAAGAAAGGCTTCAGTAGCTGCCTTTTTGTCAGGAGAGAGGGGGTAGAGTTTGCCGATCTTCGGGGTGTTATGCTTGGTCCGGGTAGGAACGAGTGTAGGCTCAAAGAACTAGAACGTAGGGTCAAGGGTTCTAGGTGACAACGAAGTACTTGCCCTGTAGGGTCAAGGATTCTGCCTGCTAGGACGTGTAGCAGGTGGTTTGAGTGTAAGTCTGCCTACCGAAGAGGTAGCAGCGAGTTACGATGAGGGGACGAAGGGGAACGAGGTAAGATTGAGCAGAACTAAGCTAAGGTACAAGAGACGAGGTACCTAGGTTTATATACTGCACAATGGAAAGTCATAGAAGGTTGTGGAACAACTATGACTAAGCGAAGAATGTTCGAAAGGAAGAAAGAGGTAAAGATAACAAGATAAGGGTGTGTGACAAACACATAGTATGTTCCAGAGCACTCTATCGAAGTAGAAGCATCGGGTTAAGCCGATGATGACAAGTAAGAATGATAAAAAGAAAGAATAGGGGCAAATCATAACATTACCCCCGGAGTACATTTGAAACCTCAGTAAGAAACAGGAGACAAAAGAGAAGAAAACAAACTAGAGGTCCATGCAGCGATCACTGCCAGGGGAGCCAGTCATGTTAGCAACAGCAGAGGCATCGTAGTTGGGGTATCCCCATTCTTCATCGACATCAAGAGATCCGTCAGCTGGCATACCAGAGAGGTGACAAAGTTTGGCATTAGAACAAGGAAGGCGTTGGCGGTGATGACGACCAGAGGGAGGGGGAATGGGGAGGGGAGTGTGGGGAACAGGAGGAGATGAGAGGCGCTGTGCAAGGGGGCAGGTGGAGGCGGAGGATGAGGAAGCACGAGACCTGTGAGAGTGACGAGAAGACCAGGAGGAGGAGGAAGATGAGGGAACGAGGGGAGCGGGAGATCGGCGACAGAGGAGGGGGCACTGATATGCTGAATGGCCTGGGGCGTGTTGGTTGCAGTGACGACAACGGTAATAGACACAGTTAGCCCGAATATGAGAGAGGCGATGGCAGTGAAAACATGCATGGTTGTAGAGGGGATGGGTCTCTGGTAGAGGGTGATTTCTTTCGCCTTCCCATGCTACTTCCATCCGTTCTATGGAGGCTAGTTCCTCGAGGGTCAGGGGGGCACTAGAGGCCTCAGGGGATTGCTCGTCAGCATTAGATCTCGTGTTCAGATGTTCCACATAGTGTTGGATATCTGAGGTCAGGTCGTCCATCTCCAATTGGTGCATGGTGGATATGATGAGCTCTCGGATGGTATGGTGGGTTTTGGTGATGCAAAAGGCATGGTGCATACAGGCAGTGTCGTCGGCGATGAGATCGGCATGGGAGCGAAGGTGTGAAAGCTCGATGTAAATACGAAAAAGGGAATAAAAAGGAGAGGAGGGGTCTAAGTGATTTCGAAGGGCGATGTGAAGGTTAGAATTGTCAAGAAATGTGAGCATACATCCCTGTTGAATGGAAGAGAAAGGGTTGCAGTGCAAACAAGAGGCAAAGCGAGGGGGGTTAACGACAGGTTTGGTAGTGATGGGAGAGGGAGGCCATGGGCCATCCCAGGCATGGTCTAAGGTTTTGAGGTGAGGGAGTTCAGGAGGTGGGTTCCAGCCAGCGTCCGCTTCAGTGGAGGAGGAATGACTAGGGGAGACGTTGGGCATTGTGGCGGGATGATGGTGGGTGAGCGGATGAAGGGAAAATGGAGGGGTGGAGCTTCTTATAGTCTGAGAGAATCTCCTTGGCATGTTTGAACTCCGATTCTGGAAGCCAAGAGTCTTCTTCGGCCAAGTATCCTTTCCATCGGATCAAGAAGCGTCAGTTGTTCGGAGCTCCCTTGTGTCGGATCACTTTTTCCATCTCATACTCCTCTTCTCCATCGATGAGGTCGGGTGGGGGAGAGGGGAAGTTCAGGCTGTGTACGTCGTTTTCGTGATAGGGCGATAAGAGAGAAGCGTGGAACGTGTTGTGAATTTTCCAGGTACGAGGGAGGCGGAGCTTGTAAATGAGCGGAGATAGCACCTGGACAATGGTAAAGGGTCCTTCTCACTTGGGGGCGAATTTCGGGTGTGAGATAAGGCGTTTCAGGTTGCGGGCTTCTAGCCAAACCTTGTCACCTTTATGAAAGGGAGTAAATTTTCCATGAGAACGAGTTTTCATGACTTGTCAGGCGAGTTCATGAGCTGCCAGAGCTTTGTCTCGAAAGGCAGAGAGGGCTTTCAGTCATTCTTCGACTGCTGGGAGGTTGGATTCGACAATGACAGTGGGGAGAGGACGAGGTTCGAAACCGTAAGTGAGGAAGAAGGGGGACTTGCCGGTGACGGAGTGAGGGTGGTGGTTGTGGGCGAATTCGGCATGGGAGATCATCTGGGACCATGTGGAGGGAGCGTTGCCACAGAAGATGTGGAGATAGGTCTTGACTTCTTGATTGACACGTTCCATTTCTCCATCGGATTGAGGATGGTAGGCGGTGGAGAGGGAGAGGTCATATCCAAGGAGTCGTCCAAGTTCTTTGGCGAAGGCAGAGGCGAACTGGGGACCACGATCCGAGATGATTTTGTCGTAGAGGCCAAACCGAGTGTAAACCTTGTGGAAAAAGAGGGAGGCAATCCCTTTGGCAGAGATAGATTTCTTCGTAGGACAGAGAATTACCCCCTTAGTAAGTCCATGGTCTACCATGACCAGAAGACTGTCAAAGCCGTCAGAGAGGGGGAGGTCCATGATCAAGTCGCAAGAAACCTGTTGGAAAGGGCAAGAACAGGAAGAAGAGATGGGGCAGAGAGGAGGTGTTGTGGGGTGTGTGTTGGCTTTTGCGGATTGACAAGAGGCGCAGCCTTCGACATACTTTCGTACAAACTGGGCAAGGCCGGGCCACCAGAATTCAGAAGTGATGAGCTGGCGAGTTTTCAGGTAGCCAGGGTGACCAGCAGCGAAGTGGTCATGGTGTTGTTCCACAACAGATCTTCGGAGGTCAGGGGGAACATAGGCATGGCCTTGGTAAGTGAGGATGCCAGCGTTGTATTGCCAGTCAGAGAGTCGAGAGTGGAAGCAAGCAGGGATGTCACCCATGGTGGCGTGGAGTGCGTCGAGCACAAGGGGGTCAGAGGTGGAGGAGGAGGCTATCTTTTCCTGCAGGGTGATGTCGATAACATTGACGAAGAGGGAGTCCAGGAGGAGGGTGACGTTATCGTTGTCGTTGTCTGTGGTGGGGAGGAGGTCGGGGTGACGGGAGAGGGCATTGGGGGTGGCAAGGGAAGTTCCAGGGACATGGGTGAGGTGAAGGTCGAAATCTGAGATGTCAAGTAGCCATCGAGCCTGTCGACGGTTAAGCTTCTGTGGTTGGCAAAAATAGGTCAAGTTCTTGTGATCAGTAAAGACTTGAACCTGAAAGGGAGAACCCTGAAGGTAGTGCCGCCACGCTTTGAGACCGCGGATGACTGCGAGGAGTTCGCAATCATAAATGTCGTAGTTTCGTTCAGTGGGGGAGAAGGATTGCGACAAGTAGGAGCAGGGATGCCATTCACCATTGGCATTGGTTTGTAGGAGGACACCTCCAGAGGCGTACTTGGAAGTGTCAGTCGTGATGGCGAAGGGTCTGGTGGGGTCAGGGAGGTGTAGGATCGGCTGGGAGAGAAAGAGCTTCTTCAGCTCGTTAAAGGAATCTTGACAAGAAGGGGACCAGTTCCAGGGTTGGTTCTTCTTGGTGAGGTTGAGGAGAGGGCGGGCGATGTTGGAATAGTTTGGGATGAAGCGTCGGTAGAAGTTGGCAAAGCCAAGGAAGGAGCGAACATCCTTGACTTTAGAGGGTGTTGGCCATTCTCGAATACCATCGAGTTTGACTGGGTCCATGGCGAGTTCGTCTGGGCGAACGATCATGCCCAGGTATTCGACTTCTGAGGTTGCGAATTTACACTTCTTGAGCTTAAGATGAAGGTCGAGCTCTTGCATACGTTGTAGGACACGTCTGGTGTGTTCTTCGTGAGTCTTAGCATTGGGGGAAAAGATAAGGAGGTTGTCCATGTAAATGACAAGCCATCCTTCGGTGATCATGTCCCTAAAGGAGTCATTCATGAATCGTTGAAATGTCGCAGGGGAGTTGCAAAGCCCGAAGAACATAACTGTGGGTTCGAAGAGACCTTTGTGAGTGATAAAGGCTGCTTTCCATTGGTGTCCGTCCTTGATGTGAATGTTGTTGTATCCCCAACGGACGTCGAACTTAGTGAAAACTTTGGCTCCTTTGAGTTTGTTGACAAGATCGGAAATGAGGGGGAGGGGGTAAGCGTCTCGAATAGTGTGTTCATTGACGTATCGGTAATCTTGGCAAGGGCGAAGACCTCCGTCCTTCTTTTTGACAAAGAAAAAAGGAGCAGCTTGGGGGGAGTTTGATGGGCGGATTTTTCCTGCTGCAAGGTTTTCATTAAGAAAGGCTTCAGTGGCTGCCTTTTCGTCAGGGGAGAGAGGATAGAGTTTGCCGATTTTTGGGGTGAAGGAATCGTCAAGATTAATCTCATGGTCGTAGGGTCGGCTGGGGGGTACATGGTCGGTCGCTTCCTTCGAGAAGACGGAAGCAAAGTCGGCGTATTCTTGCAGAAGAACAGGCTTGGGTTTCGCCTTCTCGGCTGCCATGGCGAGCTCGGTAGCAGTGGTGAGTTTGGCAATGGTGGCGTTTGGAATGAAGCGAGAACCGCAACGGATGATTCACTGGATGACTCGGACATCATGGTTGCGAAGGAGGTGTTGCTGTTGGGTCTCCTTCTGCATGTAATCAAAGAGTCGACCATCCCAGACGGTATTGATGTTGACATGGCAAGGGGGTCGAGGAGTGGGGGTGGTGGGTGTTGGAGGAGGTTGGGCGTGTTTCTGATAGAGGCGATCAGACTGATTGGACTCCAAAGGAATAGACAACTCGCGAGAGGTCCAGTCGATGGTGGGGTTGACTTCCTTTAGCCAAGGGAGTCCGAGGATGACGTTTTCCTTTCCGCAATTGAGGACGTAGAAGGTGACCTGGTGGGCCACCGATCCAATTCGGACAAAGAGGGAGGTGGTGAAGCAAATTTGACCATTCTTGTTGGTAGTTTGGTCGACGTTGTTAACGGTGATGGGGGCAGCAAGTTTGGTTTTCGGGAGTTTGTGTTTTTGGACAAAGTCCCAGTTGATGCATGAGATTTGTGCTCCTGAATCAATCAGAGCACGAGTACCAACGGCTTTCAGGTGCGAGGGTTCAATGATGTGAACAGGGATTTGCATAGACTGTTTGGTTATCAACGATACAAGTACAGACGCACAAGAAAAGGAGGGTTGTTGCATTGGGGTACGCCCTCCACCTAAAAATCCTCGCCTGGGATGGCGAAGGAGATCCGAGCCACGATTTCTTCATCGTCATCGTCCTCAACTTCTCTTAGTTGGGGAACTTCTTTGACTTTCCTAACCTTTTTCTCTGAAGTCTTCTTTGGCCTGGAGTTGTTGGAACTGGGGCATTCGTTGGAGAGATGACCGGGTTTTTGGCATCGGAAGCAACGCCCTTCTGCAATGCATCAGCGGCATTCTTCAGGGGTGAGCTTCCCGAGTTTGATAGCATCAACATCCATGGCATCGGGGTCTTTTGAGGGTCGAGAGGAGGTGGTGAATGAGTGGTAGGTAGAGGAACTGGACTTATTCCTCTTGGCGATATCTTCGGCTTTTCCCCATTGCGTGAGGAAGTGAATGGCCCTAGAGTACCATTCATCAATTTTGGTGGGGATGGTGTCCATGGACATGATGCAACGCATGAGACGGACAGGGAGGGCAGTAGAGAAGTATCCAATGAGGACATTTTCATCCACAATCTCACTGATCTGGACCTTGTTGTGAAACTCTGAGATAAACGAAGTAAGTTCAGGGATGCTGGCGTTGCCGGTCATTCGTTGAGTGGAGAGCCAAGTGATAGCTAAGGCTTGGGTGTCATGGTGTTCAAAGGTAGTTTTGAAAGAGGAGAGGAAATCAGAGAACTTCCCAAAACCAATCGGCTTTCTGTTAGCATCAGGGGCGAGGGCGGCTTTGCGAAAAGAGGAGGCCCAAGTGAGGGCTGCTCCAGACTTCATGTATGAGAGGGCAAAGGCAATTTTCTTTGCCTCAGTGTTGTAGACCTCGTCATTAACAAGGAGATAGGTCTGGACAGAGTCCAACCAGATGGTAGCT
>JBBPUI010001162.1:0-11723 GCA_038094615.1 Heimioporus aff. retisporus | reverse complement strand
AGCATGAAAACTCCCCTAATGGGATTCATGAATTGTGGGATAGAGTTCAGGAGGAATGGGAAAAGATACCAGTGGAGGAGTGTCAGAAACTGATTGAAAGCATGCCTAGGAGGGTCCAGGCAGTAATTAGGGCAAAAGGAGGCTATACCAAGTACTAATAATACCCAAATACCCTTGTCAATTCAAAAGCTCAAAAACCCTTTCCATGGTGTTGCTGTCTTAAAATATTCATATCTCCACAGTGTGTGAACCAAATCACATGACCCTGGGAGCGTTTATGTAGCCAAGGGTATGGGCTATCTAAGACTCCACCAAGGCTAAGCATGATTCCCATGACCTGTGGCAGTACACATCATGCACTGCAACTGTGGCAAACATGGAAAGGGTTTTTGAGCTCACTGTACATCCGTTTTCTGAATTTTATGTTCTTGACGTTCAGGCATGATGTCAACATCATGACTTGGGCTGGAAGACCTAAATAGTATGTTGTCAGTTTTCCTATAGCAAATGATATCATGTTGGGACATACCTGAATCTTTCCTGAGCTGGAGGTACCATCGAAGAGCTGTGAACTAGTTGTGAGCAAAGCTGTTGTTGATGTGAAATTAACAGACAGAGTAATCTTACCGTGGAAAAGTAACACCAGTATCTACTCCCGAGGCGACAGCAGTATTGGCATCATAATCATTCTGAACCGGAGGTATCATCGAAGGGCTATAAGCTGGTTGTGAGTCGATGTGAAATCGATAGCCGGAGTAATCTTACCGTGGAAAAGTAACACCGGTATCCATTCCTGAGGCAACAGAAGTATTAGTACCACAATCGGGCGGAACCACTTCACATAAAGGGAACTGCTGGCAGTGAAAAGGAACGGACTAAAATCGAATGAGAGTTAAAGTTTGTTTTTGGATAAACATGCTACCTACGTCAGAGTCCAATAAACTAGCCGTGGAAGTCACAGCTACTGTGGCAGTGTTTCAAAAGCGAGGGAAACTTTGCTGATAGACAGGTACATCCTATAGTGTGCAGTTGTAATTGAAGGTTCTGAAACTTGTGAGCCACGTACATCGATTTCAATCTTTCGGGGCGGTCGATAAGGCATGTTTGCTGCCGCCCTGGCAAGCTTGGTACGGGATGTGGTAAGGTTGTGACTTTTCATAGGAAAGAACGTAGTACAGTGGGGCGACAAGAATGTTAGGCAAGGAAAATACAAACCAGGTCATCGCTTTTATTAGCATCAATACAAAGGATTGAAGTCATGTCTGTGACCAGTCACTGATATCACATCGACTGATATCACATTGTATGACGTCAAGAGTCGACACCTGACATGTGATGTATGACAACCGGGAAAAGAGTGAAAAGTGAAACTCAAAAACCAATTGTATGGAAAGCCAGACAGTCACGCTTGCTGAGGCTACTTTGTGATGGCAATGTCGAAGATTCAGTGGCGATGTTCGAGAGCCAGCATACTTGCAATAAGTACTGTCAGTGGAAAGGTTTCAAGCTTGCTCCTTTCTAGGATCTACCGGATGCAGTTCTCAGAAATAACTTACATATGCAGCGTACAATGTATCACTATGCTAGATGTACTGCCGAGCATACAATGCTTTCTTGGTATAGCTTGGTATATGATGCCCAACTCGACGTGAGTGGCGGACTACCGTACTAGTGCATGGATGGTAGGTTTGACTTGGGTACACCATTTTCTATCTAGGCCTCGAGTGGGGTGTCTCAAGTCCCGCGATCTGCGCCTACCATATAAAGTGCTCGCTGACTCCGTGCGGATCAAAATTTGAGCGTGGCTGACTGCAAGGGCTTTCCATACGATTGGTTTTTGAATTTCACTTTTCACTCTTTTCACTTTCCTTTTTTGTTCATTGCGATCACAGACGCACCATGACATATGATATGTGCTCATCCCTGCGCTAAGGCTGCTGCATCACAAATCCGGTACATTTATACAGTACAAACCAACTAGATGGAATGAGTCGAACCTTTGTAAAATACATTATCCCAGTCCACATTGTCCCCATGGGATACGACCTCAGAGGGAGATCCAAATGATGCCGTTGTAGCCTCGATAAGCTCCTTGAAAGAATGGACTTCGATGGGTTTCTCTTTCACTCGTGTGCGGCACATTGGGCAATCATACAAAAGCGCATAGATATGCCTCCCTTCAAAGAGCTCTGCAATGTCTTGCACTGAGTATGGGCCACGTTTTAAGTGGTCTGGGATCAAACTACGATTCTTGACCTGCTCCTCAAGGCGGGTGTGAAACCACTGTTTGAGACATGGATGGCAAAACATGTGGCCACATCCACGCAGACTAGACTGTGGCTGAGAACAAGCGTCAATAATCAAAATCGAAGACCACATACACAAAAGGACGATCAGTGGGCACAGTGCATATAGCACACTGAGTAGCAGCATCGCGAGCAACTTTAAACTGCACAGAATTGTTAGTATGAACATAAATATGAAAGAAAAGGATAAAAGTACTCGCATCCGTGAGCGTGGCACGTAAGGCATTAACCTCGTTCTGTGCCTCTTCCCTAGAGTTTTCGACATTGCAATTTTGGCACTCCAACCTCCAGATCGCCTAAGGTTGCATTATCAGCACCCGCTGTTATTAGGAAGGGGTAACTAAGGCTTACTTTTCATGAGGCCTTCAGCTCTTTCTCCAAAAATTCCATGATTTTTATCATGGCCGTCTGTGAAGAAATCAAAATAAGTCTCGGGTAATTCAGGAGAAGAGCAATGGTTGACATACATGCATGTCCTCGGTTCCTTTCGTGACATGAGAGGAAACATGGGTGCGGGAAGTAGTAGCTGAACGCTTGGAGGGGGAGCTGATGGAAAGATGGTTACATGTCCCAGTCGAGGATTTACACTGATGATGAGGAAGGATTCGGCATGAAGGGGGCATCTGTGTGATTAACAGAGAGGGGGTGCTGGCCTTTCGTCTACAAGCCGGCTCACCTTATAGGTCTCAAAGGATTCATCTCGATCAAGCTGTACGTATTATTGGTGAAGAGGTGATGACGCACACACCAGGTGTTGACTCAATTGTGACATCTGAAAGGGATCCCGATGCCAATCGTCATCATTGGGTACAAGTCTGATATTTCTCTCTGCCCTTTGTGTCCCACCTCGTCTAAAATGCCACTTATTTTATTCATAATCGTGCCTTGCTCATACGCCCCCATTCCAGATGACCATGGATTCCTCTGGGTCCGAGTCAGAAACCGCCGATCCTGACTCTAGAATCACTGATCACAACAAACAACATCCTGGACATGACTGGGAAGATGGTCATCATGTACCAAAGTCTGTCTGGCATGAATTTCAGTCTGTCGCTCCTCGGACGTTAGCCAATCCACCCAACCTCACTCCAGAAGAACGTGATGCAGCCCAAGCCTCTCAGCGCAACCTCCTGAATGTCATTAATAGCCTATTACCCCAGTGGCCATCGGTACTTGCATTTCTCGTATGGTAACTGGTTCTAATCGCATGCTAGGGCGGATCCACAAGTGGTCGTCCTACTGAACTCCGTGGCCCAGGACCGTCCTCAAACATTTCCCCAGCGTTATCTGGATTGCGAGAGCAGACACCTGCAGTATCTGCTGGGTCTGTGGCAGGTTCTCGTTTCGCGACACCAAGTGAATTCGAGCCTGACCCTGCATCACGCAGGTCAACCCCCCTGGCCAGAGTGTACGAACGCTCACAGGCAGGAAGCCATACACAATCATTCATGTCTGCGGGGGTATTTCATGTTTATTCTTTCTCTCTGCAAATATTCACTGGATTATTGTCATAGTTCCATTCTGGAAGCCCAATCCTGTCAGGGGGAACATCAGAGGTGAGTACACCGATCTACAACACTCTTCTACTAATTTATATGACACTAGACTGGAAATCCTATCTCTGGCAAGCGCAACACAGGAAAAGGAAAAGGCAAGCAAACTGCAAGGAACCGTGTGTATGATCAACAGGAATCTGCCCACCCTCCCCAAGAACCACACATGGTTTGTAGTTTTTCATCGTCCAAAAATGTCGGTAGATGACCAGGTTTTAGTTTAACTTCTCAGCTGTCCCACCATGGCCACCTCTGAGTGCAACTGGGGGTAACGGTGATACGTCAATGCAACCACCCAGGCCAACTCCCCAATCTATGCCGCCAAGCGATGGACCACCAAATAACAACAATATGCCTCCAGATGGATTAGCTGGCATTGGCCATATGCTATCGCATTTCTCTGATGGGATGAATCGCCTTCTTTTGTCAGTCCAACAATCTCAGGCATCATCCCAGGAGGTAATCTTAAAGGCAATACATGAGCTGAAAGCTACAGTATCGGCCAAACCTACAATACCCACAGGATGTAATCCGCCACCAGATGATGCTTTGGAGAAGGTACTTGGGTTCCATCCTGTCGCACGCCGTAGGGCTGCCAAGAAACAGAAACACTTCATCCCATCTTTGTCGGAAAGAGAGTGTGGTCTTGATATGGTGCAACATAAGGCATTCATGGTACGTTCCTAGTCGCCAACGTTAGTATGGATGAGTTTGCTAATACATCATTAGACTTGCATCCGTTCTCACACCTTGCATTTACTGGGGATTTCTAGCTACAAATACCTGTTTAAAGTCAGGTGTGAACTGACTGAAGATGAAGTTTGAGCATTCGAGGAGGATGAGCCGGATGCCATCCAAATCACACCCTCACACTTCATGGTCGACTGTTCACGCC
Organism: Heimioporus aff. retisporus; assembly: GCA_038094615.1. NCBI lineage: Eukaryota > Fungi > Basidiomycota > Agaricomycetes > Boletales > Boletaceae > Heimioporus > Heimioporus aff. retisporus. The sequence continues at coordinate 6,969 of JBBPUI010001162.1, read as the reverse complement.
CTCGCGATTCACTCTTTAATAAGACTGCTGCAACTATTTTCGCAGAAGACTTTGTGGACAAAGTGGACAACCACAAGTGGTATTCTGGCTATAGTATCCCCCCACGGTATCGTCAACCTCACATCGTTGCCCGAGCGTTTCAGTCACATTTGGCATATATCAAAGCGCGATACAAGGAAGTTGTAATAGCCCCAAAGGATGATCCCATCCAAGCGAAGGAGCACACAGACGCACGGCTACAAAAATCCTCTCGGGGATCTAGAAAGACACGCATGAGTACTAAGCTACATTCTTTTTGACTAATCTCACTCCTCTTCCAGCTCCTCAAATTGCGGCTCAGTGCTATGGCAGATGACCCTGATCTTTGCAAGCACATCCCGTTGGTGCAATATCTCGGTACCCAGGTTGTCAGTTCAGATGAGTCTGAAACTGAGGGTCGGCACACCCTCATTTTTCCAAGGGTCTATCCGAGGTGGCGCAGTGACAGACTGGCTGCACTAATGTGGCAAGCAGACGTAGTTGCCGCACAAGCCCACTCTATTCCCTTGGGACACCGCAAGAGACCTGGCAACATTCTCCGGATCCGTCCTCATGCCCAAAAATTCAATGATGCTGCGCTGGCCCCAATCGGACTTCCTAGAAACTGCTACCATAAGGAATGGCTTGAGATGCTCCCGTCCAGTGCCCTGAAACAACTACGAGTTGTTGATAAAGATTACAACTTTGAGCCTCCAAACAGTAGCGAAACCTCCTGCCCCCCTGTCATGTCGACTACTGGCTCTGCAGACACAGACCAGAGTGGATCTTCCACTGTTGATGGCGTCACAGTCGTCACCCCTCCTATAGTTACTATGACCTCTACGTCTCATTCTGGGGGCACGCTCTGACATGTGCCTCTACAGCCTCACCCCAATTCATCACGTTTCTTAGAATATGATAGAACACGACGTGATTAATGTGAACATATGCGTGGAAATGTTTTATCTTGACGGCGGTAAGGAGATTGTAAGGCCATACACTTTCCGTTCCAATATCATCGTGTCTGGATGTGAATTGTGACAGCTGTGAGCCAATCATACACTACTCGTTCTAGGATATTACCTCTAAAGTTACCTAAAAGCATGGAGGTAAGTTGGGACACGTTCCTTAGCACGCTCAAGTGGTCTCAGATCTACAGGTTCACGATGCAGTACAACTGCCAAGACCGTGCCACTGCCACAAAGATCTGTAGTATTTTTGACTCGTATCACACCGTAAAACATGTACTCTGACACCCGAATTCACACAATCCTCATTAACTGACCTTGAGGCTGACATATCCGTGACGACTCTGCTGACTGCTGACTACACCATTGCTAATTAGTTATGACCATGCTGACGTCCAAATCCTTATTGACTTTGCTGACCGCCGACTTATTCATTGGGGTCACACATAGTGCATTCAGAATCGCAAATCATAGTACATCCACAAAAACTTTCAAAGGTAGATTATGCTACCATCCGACATCGATGTGATACTCCCCTCGCCCATCTCTTTATCCCTGTCTTGGAGAATGTCATGAATATACTCAATGGTACTCAATACAGTGTGTCGCATCGTCGTCCTGTAACCTTTGATGGTGGTGCCCACCCCATACAAGACTTCATGGGTCATAGTGGTTACCACAAGCTGTCAGGTGGGGTTAGCACAGCGGTTTGGAATCGATCAAAACGCAGACATACGTCATCTTCCTGCATAATCTTCATAGAAAGGAGGCCGATGGCAAACACAACCAAAGATACTGAGGCAACCGTGAAGAACGACAGGCGGTGGACAAAGAGAAACCAATAAAACCAATAAACCACCATGTTTGCTGCCCTGGCACACCATTGGAGCATCCTCGATAGCCTAGTGATCGCTGTTACGAAGTTGAGTGCTGTTTATTCTACCGCACTGTAGTCATTCGCATACCTCAAGAATGGGGGTGCTTCCAAATGAAAATACATGTATCATCTTCTGTTTGAGTCGTCGCCATGGCAATTACAACACATGCCAAGTAGTTGGTGGCCTAGAATAACCATCTAAATAATGCGATCGCTAATCACAAAGGATAGCGAGTAGTTACCGCGACTGCCTGCACCAATTGGTCTGTATAGTAACGCTTGTAAGCATGTTTTGTCACTGAAAATAAACATACCAAACATACCATGTTCCAATAGCTGCACTATTTCGCCTGATCTGACATCCCAAATAGGTACATGGCCGTTGAGTGAACCGCAGACCAGTTTTCCATCCGGCATGGGGGCAACCTGGATGGGAATATTAAGGTTGACTTCACTTGGCAAATTCTTAAGGTGGAGGTGTGGATGGGCTTGCTTGTGGCGATATATGTCAATGCCATCACAAAGGTTGGAAATTGCAATCCTCCCATCGACAAGAGGTGTCATATGACCACTGATATTGATTAGGCAGTGTGAACGTTAACATCAAACCGAATACACTCACATATGGCGGTGACCGTGAATAGGTGTGATTTGCCAAAGGGACTCTGACGTTTCGATATCCCAGAGTCTGGATGGATAATCAGAAGAAAATATGGGTAACGTGGGCGACACGTACACAATGCCATGATTCAAATAAGAAACGAGAAGCTTGCTTCCCTTATGCTGGAACGAAATGGCAATCACCCGTGTCCTTTGGTCTGCTCCCTGCTGAGGATTTGGCAAATCGTTTGGTTTCGGAAAGATTTTACAAGTTGCATATCGCTCTGGATGGGAGGTTAGATCATCAACACAATGGGTAGCACGACCTACTGTCACAGATTTCTTTCGCGATATGTAGTTCAGAACCGACCGCAAATGCAATATGGCCACTATAGAAGTCGCTTGCTATCGCATATAGTGGAGCCTCAGTTCCTATCAGGACACGATTTCCAGGATTATATTCGTCCTATGGGATGGTGAGTATTGCATCTGCACGTGCTTTCAAGCTCACCTGAAAGGTTTCTACAAGGATGAGTGTGCCATCCTGACAGCCGACGAAAAGACGGCTTTGTGAACCCCAAGCTAAACTTGTGACAGCGCTCCGAAAAAGAAATCGATTTTTCATAGCACCAGTAAGTGGCATCCATAGAATTATGCTGCAATCCTCACTGCCACTGGTGAGGAGGTGGCCCGTCAGGGAAAAGGCGAGAGCAGTAACAGAATTGCTATGCCCTTCCAATGCTTGGTGTCTAGAAAAAATGGTAAATGTTTCTTTCACTCGATCCATGTCGCAGCCTCAAAGACAAAGGCTGATGAATCACGACAGCCCTTATTATATCTCGATAATAGCTGACAAATTATGAATCATGATTGCCTGCCACACTACAGCAGTGAGGTCAAGGTTTCGGCCGCTGACTTCAATGTAACGATTAGTTGCCATGAGGCTCGCTTAGTTGATTGGATGTGTGTGTTCTAGACCTCTGATATATGCTGTATCCTCGTGTTTTAACGACCAGGCTAGTGACTATGGTGCGCTACACGCTGGAATGGTCACTAGAAGAGCATAGGGGACCCATTAACTCTATATCATTCCTTGATAGCACGTACCTTGCCAGTGGAGGTGAGTGTGATCCAGCCCAGGCAGTCAGAGTGGACTAATTATTACCCATCAGCAGCCGATGATGGCCATGTCATCGTGTGGACTCTCAAAGATGGAAGAGCTCTCCAACACTTGCGACCTAAGCAAGGTTCCGTCGTCTCCGTCAAATGGTTGACTCGATCACGGAATAGCATTTACCTCTTGGCTGCTGGTGCAAATGGAACGATAGTTATCTGGCGCTTCAATCCTACCACTGTAAGTTTTTTTATGTTTCAAGCCGTTTTTCTCGTATCATGATAAAGCGGGCAGGTGTTATTTGAGTGGCTGCACATGGAAACCGTCTTTGATTCTGCTATCGAGCATCTCGCTTTGGATGAGACTCACCACCTGTTAGCCGTCACTGGACTAGGCAGGATAGTTGTGTATGAAGTGTTTCTAGAAGTCACAGGTGCGTCGAGGTTAGTATCATACTAACTCTTACTCTCACCTGTCCACAGAACCACTGCGAAATGTCAGAATGGAACCTCCCCTCACAAAACCTCGGCTTCCAGCCTTACCGATTTCTGCCCATTTCTTTGATCGGGGACGATCCCTAATGGTTGCGTTTCTCGATTCCCGTGAAATGTGAGTACTAGAGTCGTGTATGCTGTTGTTGACGATTTGACTAGCATTTTACAAGAATCGCATGGAATCTAATACCATGGAACCAAATCTGGCAGCAGAAGGTTAGAACTCGAATGTATGTCTATATTTACAGGCTCCCTTGATGGAACTCATTATGTTAATTTAGTGGGAGTACCGCCTACCATGAGGGCACTCGCACGCTACTTATATGGAATCTTGTCGATGGTATTGATGCCTACAGGCTGACAGATCAAACCCCCGCTAGGTTGATACATCTTCGACACATTCATGTGCAAATCCGGAGAAATCGTATTAACCACGTGCTGTTTGACTTTGATGGAACTACCGCAATCGCAGGTAGTGACAACGGCCAGGTGTTAATGTGGAATTTGGCAACCGGAAAATTTATTCAGCCCCTCCCACATGGCCAAGGTTAGTTTCAATTTTCTATGGCAGGAGATTCTACAGATTATTTACTAGAGTTAGAAGCCGTTCAAGCCATTGCTGTTGGTCTTTTCAAATAATCCCATGGTAGTTACTTGCTAACATCAGTTTCAGTACCACTCATCTCAGCGCCACAAGCATCAGATAGCGAGTGGATCTTCAGAGCCCAATGCAAGTAATTTTACACTCTGCATCTGGTCTTCAGAGGTGGGCACATCATCGCACTATAGCAATTCACATTTATCACTCAACGCATACTAAGGACCAAGTCACACATCCACACAGCCCTGGTTCCAGTCCTTCACCAAGTACATCTTCGTCTTCAGTCTGTCCTTTTGGGACCATTTTGATCATTCTATCGCTTGTATTTGCACTTCTAGCCACTTTTTGTTACTTTCAATTTGCAAGTGAGTATGTGTACGGGAAATATCGAGGAGTCGATCAATGATGAATCTTTGTTTGGTCGAGCTGTTCCTCTATGTGTTGGACAAGCGAAGCGCATGACCTGGACTTACCTAGTCAATACGTGGTTTCTGGTAGTGCTATGCGACTCACACTCGGCAATGTCCCAGACGTCGCTTCTTCGATAGTCAACCGCAATGCTGTCACCAAACTCTGCGGCTACACCAGCTAGGCGCTCACGTGCTTGAAATCAGATGCGAGCCCTCATCCTGTTACGATTCGCCCCTATTCTTTTCTTCTTATTCATTGTTGCTTACTGTTGTCGGCCTCACCCGATATCTTCACTTCGATAGAGTGCTCTAGAACCTACAACGTGTTCGTCGCACACCTTATCTTGTTATCTTTACTTCTTCCTTCTTTCCGAACATTCTTCGCTTAGTCATAGTTATTCCACAACCTTCTATGACCTTCCATTGCGCAGTATATAAGCTCTAGTACTTCGTCCCTTGTACCCTAGCTTAGTTCTGCTCAATCTTACCTCGTTCCCCTTCGTTCCCCTCATCGTAACTCGCTGCTACCTCGTTGGTAGGCAGACTTACCCTCGAACCACCTGCTATACGTCCTAGCAGGAAGAACCCTTGACCCTATAGGGCAAGTACTCCGTCGTCACCTTGAACCCTTGACCCTACGTTCTAGTTCTTTGAGCCTACGCTCGTTCCTACCCGGACCAAGCGTAACAGAGGTCCGTGATGAGATCCATGGAGAGCTGGCGGAAAGGCAGAGAGGTGGAGGAGGGGATGGGAGAGAGGGGAGGCGTAGTGGGGTGGGTGTTGACTTTGGATTGCTGGCAGAGAGCACAGCCAGCGATGAAGTTGCGAATGAAAGTGGATAAGCCTGGCCACCAAAAGTCGCGTTCGAGGAGAGTTTTGGTCTGGAAGAAGCCCATGTGGCCAGTGGTGGGGGACGTGTGGAAGGAGTGAAGTAGGGCAGAGCGAGAGGCAGGAGGGACATAGAGTCGGTTGCGGAAGTACAAATGTCCATTGTCAAAAGACCAGTCCATGATAGAGGAATGAGGGAAGAGAGGAGAGCCGTCCTGTAAGGATTGGAGGGTGCGAATGACGAGAGGATCAGAAGAGGAGGACCAGCGAATATTATCCGCGAGGGCGAGATCGAGGGCAGAGATGACGATAGGGTTGGGGAGGATGGAAGAGACGTTGTCCAGGGAGGTGTCGACCTCCACATTACGAGAGAGGGCATCCACGGGGGCCATGCGAGAGCCAGGGGTAACTTGCCATACAATGTCAAAGTCCTGGAGAAGAAGCGACCAACGAGCCTGCCGGCGAGAGAGTTTGCGAAGATCCTTCAGATAAGAAAGGTTCTTGTGGTCGGTGATAATGGTGACAGGATTGGAGGTGCCCTGAAGATATTGTCGCCACTCTTGAAGAGCTAGGATAACTGCCAGAAGTTCGCGATCGTAGATGTCGTAGTTTCGCTCGGCTGGGGTGAACGTCTGTGAAAAATAGGCGCATGGGTGTAAATCGCTGTTGGTGTCAGATTGGAGAAGGACAGCGCCAGCGGCTAGGAGAGAAGCATCCGACATGATGGTGAAGGGCTGGGAGACATCAGGGAAAGCGAGGACGGGGGAGGAGGAGAAGCGAGTTTTCAAGGAGTCAAATGCGCGTTGTTGGAGGGGGGTCCAAAGCCAGGGCTCATCCTTGCGGGTGAGGAGGGTGAGAGGGGCAACTAGGTTGGAAAAGCCAGGGATGAATTTTCGGTAAAAGTTAGCGAAGCCCAGGAAAGAACAAATGCCTTTGACCGAAGTGGGAGGCTTCCAGTCGGCGATGGCGGAGAGTTTGGCGGGGTCCATGTGTATGTGTCCTTGGCCAATGACTAGGCCCAGGTATTCCATCCATGGAGAGTCGAAGGTACATTTAGAT
>JBBPUI010001161.1:0-11723 GCA_038094615.1 Heimioporus aff. retisporus | reverse complement strand
GTGGCAATGGCCATCGACTAGACTATCGGATGGGTTGTTCAGTACCAAGATTTCCGGGCGTGATGGGCACACGCATTGAGACCAACGTGGAACTCCGAGTCTGCCACCACCCAGAGTTGCATCCCGTGCCAGTATTGATCTGTTCCGGTCCGGAAAAGGCGCGCGGCATTGCAGGGTCGCTCAGGGTTGCGGGACAACCGAAAGCACAGCCCTGGAGGTTGGCATTAGTAGACGCTTGCCTACCTTGGTGCATCATCAGCAACATCCATGTCGTCGACCGGTGCGTACTGTTATGATGACACTGTGTTTATGTTGAACATTTGACCAGATGTTTCGCCGATCGTCGAAATACAGGCTGACCAGTTTGTAAACGTGGTGGCATTCACGCCAGACGGCGAATATCTTGTCGGTGGGGGCTACCGGTCTGTTCGCGTCTGGCGAGTGCAAGATGGCAGGCAAATCGAGACGATGGAAACGAATGCGTGGGTCTACTCTATCGCTCTCTCAAACGACGGCAAGTTCATCGCCGCGGGCACAAGCATGGGCAAGGTGTTCGTTTGGGACGCAAAGACATACAAACAGGTCTTTGAACACAAGGAGGGTACTTACATCACTCGCGCCGTCGATTTCTCCCCGGATTCGTCTTGTCTCGTGGCATCGCCGGATCGCTATTCGATTGTCCGCGACATTGCAAACGGAAAACGTGTAGTGTTTACACTTAACCACGACCATGTTGTTCTCGCGGCGAGATACTCCCCAGAAGGCTACCAACTTGCGACGGCCACCAAAAAGTCTGTCCGCGTCTGGGACAGTCGCAATGGCACATTACTCGTCAAATTTGCGGTCGATGTAGTCCCCGTTCTCAACAAGGGTCTCATCTGGTTCAACAGCCGTCTCCTTGTCGTATCCGCCAGCACAATCCAGCAGTTCGATGCGTCTACCAGGTCGGCAGTCTCGGAATTGCCCGTCCCAGATACCAAGTACTTCTCCTGCATTGCCCTACATCGACAAGGGAAAATTATTGCATACTCTTCATCAGACACCATCACGTTTTGGGACTCTTCGACCCACACCCAACTTTTCCTTATCCAACAATATCACGGCATTCAGTCAATTGCATTCTCTTTGGACGACCAATTTCTTGCCATCGCTACAGAAAACAAGAGAATTACCATCACGCGCCCATCACATTCCATCGTATGTTTTCACGTTTCGAAAACTTTTCATGAAAATTTTCCATGGTGACTGTTTATCCAGGATTCAATCCTACTATCTACGTCATGCCCCACACTCCAGGAGGTAGACTTTCACATTGACGACGTGGTCTACGAATCGTGGAAGAATGATCGACTCACCCAGGCAGAAGCATCACTTACCGCTGCAATTGCCGAGTCCCGCGGTACGATCCATCACGTATTCGCAACTCGCGCTCTCGTTCGAACGCGTTTAGGGCAGGGGGATACTGGGATTGTTGACGCCGACAAGGTGCGTCCTGTCGTACCGCCAAGTATGGATCGCCAATATCGTTCAGTCCATCGAGATTCAACCATCTCTCATTGGCTACGTTGCAAAGTTCGTTGCGCTCGTCGGCGGGGGCAAAATTCTCGAGGCTTTTCGAGCATGCGACATTGCATTACAGCTTTTCCACACGACCCATGCTTCCACTCTCCTGCTCATCAAGGTTTGTATTACGCTCTCGCCCTGAATTACCCTTACATCCTCTTTGACATAGGCCGTTACTCTCTTCATGGTTGGAGAACATGATGACGCGATCTCACGTATCGATGATCTAATAAAGGTCGTACCCCTCGACTCACCTTTCTGCCTCGTCAAGGTCCGTACATGATTTAGCACATGCATTTCCATCATCGATCCTCCCAACAGACATACATGTGTCTTGTGCTTGGGGGAAATGATATGAACGCCGGTAACTATGACCGTGCTATTGAATTCTTTCAGCTTGGGGAAACTCAACTACGTTGTCGCAAGATCCAACCACCACCATTGATCGTCTCACTGGTAAGGTCTCATCCATTGTGTCCCAACCTGTTGAAATTGGTCAATGCTGGTCATAGATATCTGGATGGAAGTTTGATCGTCTCAGAACTACACTTCGGAAATATCTTTGTGAAGCATTCTATCTGGCCGGTCGTATAAATGAGGCCAGCGAAGCTATACTGGAAACCGTAAACAAGTTTCACGACGAGATCCTCCCAATCACCAAGTGGGTAACTGGTGAGCAGTGTTCCGCCCTTTTCATTATTATGCAGTAACCTCTACAGCCTTCATGGAACTATGCCTTTCTACTGCCGAAAGCAATGACGCCGCGAATGACTCAACACCGTTGTTGGTAGCATGGGCTCAATTCAAACTGACAGAGACGGCATGGGAAGATATCGTGGCTGCTGCCGTTGGTGTGAGTATTTCTCTCTGGCATTTTTTGACTGGCTTGAAACACTGTCTGTCTGTAGTTCATGCATCCACGACGAGCCATCTATCGAGTCATATGTGGGCATCTGGAAAGCATCGGTCGCATGCAAGATGCAGTGGCATGTTTCCATCGCATGATTCGTGAGTTGCCAGAGGAAGTCGAGCCCATGAAGAGTTGGATTACAGGTGAGTGGCTGTATGCACAAGACAGACGATGCTGACTGACCACTGGATCAGATTTCAAGTTACGATGTGATTGGAAGCTAAAGACACAGGGCGAGACTGCGATGAACGTTCGGTGGTATGATAAGGCAATTTCCCTGTTCACCACCGCTTTGTCGCTCCACCCTACTGCTCCACAAGATTTGCTCGTTCGGCGAAGCGAGGCATATCTGGAAAGCGGATCGTGGGATGATGCGTTGAATGATGCCCACAAAGTAACTTCATGTTGTTCCCGTTTGTTCTTACTAACATGGATTGCCCAGCTCATCAAACTTGATTCATCATCGCCGTTAGGGTATGAGGTAAAACATGCCGCTTTGCTCGGCGCAGGTCGTCATAGTGAAGCGATAGATGCGTTCGAGCTCATGCTTTCCACAATGTCGCAGTCATCCGATCCAGAGGTTCGAGGTCGGTGAACATCACGATTGCCACTCCTAGCAATTAATTTTCATCCATAGATCGGTCCACTCGATACGTTGCGCCAGCGGAAACTAAAAAGGTTATTCGTGCGGCGGTCGCGAAGGCCATTCAGGACTCCCCACCAGAACTCATCAACACCCACTCCGGTCGTCTGCTCAACAAGTCCGCTCAAGCACTCTCATTCGAATCTGAGTCTGTTTTTGTAGAGTTGATCTCCTCTACGACGACAGAGATCGACCATGCTCGTATCGAACGTGAAGTCGCGCAACACTACCGATATGCGACCTTTTCTCACAAGTGGCAGGACAACGAACCTCTGTTCGACAAGGTCGCCAATGTCGTCGTTTATGATCTGGAGGCAATTCCGACTCACAACAAGCTCCAAATGTTTTGCAAGATTGTCCGTGAGGCCGGATTCAACTGGGCCTGGAGCGACACGTGCTGTATTAATAAGGGCGACCACTTCGTACTCCAGGAAGCACTTGTCAGCATGTTCAAGTGGTACCAGGGATCGGCGATGACGATCGTCTTCCTCCTTGGCATCAACCGGCTGTCGCAGTGGGGTGACCTGACAAAGAGTGTCTGGAACACACGTGCGTGGACATTGCAAGAATACCATGCGTCGAAGGTGGTCCAATTCTATACTGAGGATTGGACGCCATACATGGATCTCGACATGCATAACCACAAGGACTCGCCACGGATTATTGCAGAGATGGAGAGGGCGACTGGGGTCTCAGTGCAGGCATTAGTGAGTCTCTGCCCCGGGCTGGGGGACGTACGGGAGAAACTTCGGCTTGCTTCGATGCGGGAAACTGCCCGGATCGAGGATGCGGCATACTCGTTGCTGGGGATATTTGGGATTTCCTTGCCGATCACATATGGGGAAGGGAACCAGGCGCTTGGTCGCCTCTTGGCACAACTTCTCACGAGTTCCGGAGACACAAGTATCCTAGCATGGACGGGGCAGTCTGGTAACTTCAACAGCTGCCTTCCGTCCAACATCGTTGTGTTCAGGGAGTTTTCGACTTCACATATTCCACCTGCCGCAACTCGTGATGAAATGGACGCAACCACCACCGTGTTGCGTGCCTCTTCGCTCAATGTTCGATTGATCACGGAGTTGTATAACCGGCTCAGCGATCTTCCCGTTCCGTCGTTCTCGGGACAACGGATGAGGCTTCCATGCCTCTACTTCAAACTTGGCCCCGTGTCACGTTCTCGGAGTGGGACGGAACAGGTCTTTCGTGCCCAGACAGCCGCGCTGGGCGTTGTGGAGATCAAGACCGAAGAAGATCTTTCTCGACTGGGTACTCTATACCTCGTTCACCCGTGGATCGATTTTCTGCTTGATCGACAGCCCATCGGGAGTATACCGGAGACGACCACGGAGGTGGAGGGCATGGACGACAAGTCCTCTTTGCCAGGCGAGCTACCGGCGTTCCCTGCCCCGTTCGGCGCTGGGTCGCAACCACGGGCCGCACAGCTCATAGCGCGGCTTGGCCGACCATTCAGCGTACGACGGAGTTCGTCTGTTCAGGAGACGGCGTCGCTTCAGCCGCCTTCGACGGTATCGCCCGTGGAGAAGCAGACGCGGGCGCTCGACTTTGTCGCTCGGCTGCGACGGCCGTTTGGTGCGCTGTTGGTCACGCCTATTCGCCGGAACGTGGAAGAATACAGGAGGGTCGCTCCGGAAGCGCTGGTGACCGTCCAGGTGCATGAGATGACGCCGGAGGTCCTGAAGAAGTTAATGGAGAGCGTGCGGGTGCTGGACGTGCTTTGATGGCTTCGTGTTCTCGCATGTCGGTTTGTCATGGCTGCAGTACTTCGTAGACAGTTTTTTTAAAAAAAATCTTTTTGCATCCCTGGTATTGCCTGGTTTACGAATGCATGGTACATTCTATTGCTGTGGTAATACTGGTTGAGTTACTCACCACTGTCGGCAATAATGGTGACAGAAGGTCAGTGTTTGGCCATGCCTGTTGGGGTTTCATGTTTTCTTTCTGTTCCTTCCATTGCATTCAATATGGCCTCTTTATACAGTGGCTCAATTAAGTAATGCATGGCATTACATAATTTATTTCATTTCCCATATCTTGACAACCAGCTCACATCACTCCATGATATAGGTCTCAGTAGAGAGCTAAAACACTGTAGATTATTGTAGTACAGTCAAAATCCCAATAAAATCAATGTTTAATCAATGACAGGGTGGATAGTGGGCAGAGCACTGTGCATTTTATATTTGGCTCTTGCTCTTCCCCTCTAAACCTGGACCTCCTGAGCTCAATTCATGGGATATTGACATAAAACCTTTTGTAGCTTAATGTACTGACCATGAGGCATCTCCCAATACAATATTAAGCCAGTATTTGCACACATTGGATTGCAAGACATTTATTTACCTCCTAGCTTTTGCTAAGTGATTCACAGCTCATGGTATGCTCATAATGTATGGTTGCAACATGCAAACATGCTCAGAAGACTATAAATGAAGCATAGAATCATGTATGAACAATAGAACCTGCCTGCATGGCAACTAAGGACCAATATTCACCATTTTATCTTATACACAGATGGAAGAAGGCTAAAGATGTGTCCAGAATAACTGATCTAAGTGATCCCTATGCTAGATGTGATGTTCCCCAGGTATCCAATGGTCCATAGATGTGCCCATAACAGATTGGGCTCAATACCAGTGCCCCCAGGCCAGCTACAGTTCCAAAGGTTGATGAAAATAGCTCAAATGATTAGCTGTATCAAAAATGAGATGTACCAAGTCCTTCAAAATTGTTTGACTGGCACCTTATGGTGTCCCCCTAGCTCTAATAGACATACACTACTTGTAGATACATTTTTGGTCCAAGATATTGGTCCATTTAGTTGTTATTCAATTAAACTCATACCAATTAGAGTATGCTTTTGGTGTTCATCAAATAGATCTGCTGTAATTGGCCTAGGAGCCTTGGTATCAAGCCCAATTTGTTATGGGAATTTCTACAGACTATTGGGTACCTGAGGAACATCACATCTAGCATAGGGATCACTTAGATTAGTTATTTTGGATATATCTTTAGCCTTCTTCCATCTGTGTATAAGATAAAATGGTGAATATTGGTCCTTAGTTGCCATGCAGGCAGGTTCTATTGTTCATTCATGATTTTATGCTTCATTTATAGTCTTCTGAGCATGTTTGCATATTGCAATCATACATTATGTGTATACCATGAGCTGTGAATCACTTAGCAAAAGCTACATCAGCAAATCAGCCTTGCTTGTTAGCCAAGCTTATAGTTTTTTGGCATATTTAGCTGGTGCCTAGTCTGCTAATGTCTGGCCTGGGCTGTCCCAGTCAGGTACTTCACATAACTGAAATTGTTCTCAGCACTCTTGGCATTTTTGGCACTTACCCAATTACTCAGTGTTACGATTGGCCCCTATTCTTTTGTTCTTACTCATTGTCGCTTACCATCATCGGTCTTACCCGATGTTTCCACTTCAATAGAGTGCTCTAGAACATACAACGTGTTCGTCACACACCCTTATCTTGTTATTTTTACTTCTTTCTTCCTTTTGAATGTTCTTCGCTTAGTCATAGTTATTCCATGACCTTCTATGACCTTCCATTGCGCAGTATATAAGCTCTAGTACTTCGTCCCTTGTACCCTAGCTTAGTTCTGCTCAATCTTACCTCGTTTCCCTTCATCCCCTCATTGTAACTTGCTGCTACCTCTTCGGTAGGCAGACTTACATTCGAACCACCTGCTATATGTCCTAGCAGGAAGAACCCTTGACCCTAGTGGCAAGTACTTCGTCGAATACCTCGAACCCTTGACCCTATGTTCTAGTTCTTTGAGCCTATGCTCGTTCCTACCTGGACCAAGCGTAACACTCAGCCTGGTAACATTGTGACCAGCCCACCCTAGCATGTGCCACGATGTTGTTGGTACACAAAATGTCACATTAGTATACTAGTAGTGTCAGTCATGTAGTATGTAACGAAGATCACTACAAGATTGCCAAGGGCTAGTCCAAGGCAATGTCAAAAGAGTCCCACTCTGTATTGAAGTTGGGCAGTGAATGCACAGAAGAAAAAAAGAACTCACTTGGCAGTGGACACTGCCTGTAGACAGCTTGTTTGAGTATGTGAGACTCTTGCATCACATACTCAGATGCAATAGAACACCCACTCTCTGTTACAATTCATGCAGACCCCTATTCTTTTTCCTCTTCCTCCTTTGATTTCTCTTTCCTTCCCAGACAGTACAGACTTGTTTCCTCCCCTAGGTCGTGACTCTCTCACATGGTCAGTCGAGCCTGATCATTCTTTTCTTAGATTTCCTATGCATTTCCACTTGTGCTGCCCCACACTATCTATATCCTTACTTTCTCTTCATCACGAACAGCCCATTGATCGTAGTATGCAGTGCTTTATACTTAGAACCCATAGCCATAAGGTTATTCTACCACTACTCTGGATGACTCCCCTAGACAGTGCCTTCAGGCTGCCTCAGTAGTATATATACCCAGCTGCCATGTACATTATCCTTAAGCAATTCCTACTTGGGTTTTCACCTTCACCAGTCTCATCCCGACTCCTTCATCCTAAGAAAATAGTGCCCCTTACTCCTTCAATTCCTAGACAAAGAGGAACCCTTGATCATCTCTGTTACGAGACCCCCTGACCTCCAGTAATCCAACTACCCAACCCTGAACCTTTGAAACCTTCGTCTCCAGCCACGACCCCAAGACCCCTCAGCTCATCCCTGACTACGTCATCCCCTTGTCACTTCCCTCGGCTAGTCAATCTAGGCTGAACCTTCGTCTCTCAAACTCCTTGACTTGTGCAGGTGATCCTACCAAGTCTTCACTTGTCCTTGCCCGGGCCAAGTGTAACAAAAGGAATTGCTTACTCCTAGCGAGCTACCATTGCTGTAGACTTCCACCATTTCACACCAACACCCCAGAAACCCTAGACCCCAAGGGAACCTCTGAGTTCCAGACAACTGCTTCAGAGAAGAAGCCATCACAGAAACTTTCCCTGACGACTCAGACTCGTCCAAACAAGAACAATCCCCAGTGACTGCCCACCCAGAAGACACAGACATTATCATCCCAGAAACACAGACCTTAGACCACTTGTCTCAACAACTCTCGGAACAGTTATCTGTTCAAGAACTTGAATACTTTGATGAGGAATTCCTTGAAGCCACTGCAGATATAACCCAGACCACCACCCCTGTCCCACCCCTTCACACCCTCTCCGAAGTTCCCTATTCCTTCAAACCCACTAGACCAAACACATCTGACATGGCTGATCAAGAAACCTCCTCACATTTTAAATCCACAGAACTCAGACTAGGAACCCCAGAACTCTTTGATGGGAATGCTATCATGGCCAAAGCATGGGCTGCCACCGTCACCTTCTACCTCATGATCAACAAAGACATCTACAACAACGATGCCAAGAAAGTGGCATTCACACTCTCATACATGACCAAAGGATCCACTGCCACTTGGGTCATGACCTACAGAGAAACCATCCTCACTTTGAAACCAAACACCAAAGGGAACATCCCATTCTCCTGGGATGACTTCTCAAAGAAATTCAAGGAACACTTCTGTGATGGGCATGATACCCGAGCCACTGCCATCTCCTGGCTCTCCACACACCACACCCCCACCTGAGTCACCCAGAACGAACTTGCCAAATACATTGCTGACTTCCACAATAACGTTCAGATCTCCGAGATCACCGATGAAAATGTTCTCATCAGCTACTTCTCAGCTGGGCTCCTGGTGTACCTCATGCGCCAAATCATGTCCATGGACACCATCCCCTCCAAAATTGAGGAATGGTACAACAAGTCCATCCACTTCTTCTTCCAATTTCAGAAAACAGACGATATTGCTCACTTCAACTGATCTTCCCACACTGCCCCACATCAAACATTTGGTCACCAACATCATTGCCCATCTCACGATCCAAATGCCATGGAAGTCGATGCAGTTAGAATTGACCAACTTTCCCCTGAAGAATGAAAGCAATGCATTGACCAGGGGTTATGCTTCCGATGCTGTCAGAAAGGACATACCTCCTATCAATGCCCAAAACACCCCAACCAAACTCCACGACCCCGCCAATCCTTCCCTAAAAAGGTATGGCAAACAACAGCATTCCCCATAATGAAAGAAGAAGAAGAAGAAAACCTCTCATATGAAGAAGGACCCCACT
Organism: Heimioporus aff. retisporus; assembly: GCA_038094615.1. Classification (NCBI taxonomy): domain Eukaryota; kingdom Fungi; phylum Basidiomycota; class Agaricomycetes; order Boletales; family Boletaceae; genus Heimioporus; species Heimioporus aff. retisporus. The sequence continues at coordinate 2,416 of JBBPUI010001161.1, read as the reverse complement.
CTGTTAAATGATTGGGTTTTTAGAATGGAGGACTCAACCAACGTGAGCCCCCTCCCCAACTAGATGTGTGCCTGTATTTACCTCCAAAGTTCAAAATGCTATTTATATTCCCATTTCAATCATGTGCACATCTTCAAATGTTGGCACCAAAGCACTCATTGACTCTGGTGCATCCATCTCCTGTGTCGACTGGCATTTCACCAAAAGGAACAAGTTACCCCTCGAACGACTCCCCACACTGATACCAGTACATAATGTGGATCAATCCTGAAACAAACATGGGGACATCAAGTTCACCTCAGAAATCCCCATCCACCTCAACAATGTTGTACATTGGGTACGATTCTATGTAATGCACTGTGGAAAGGAAAACATCATTCTCAGACACCCTTGGTTGAAAGATACCAATCCCATTATCAACTGGAACTCAGGAAAAGTTGATATCCCCGATTCCACAGACCAAACCAAAGAACTCTACTCCCCTCGGAACTCCCACAGACCAATAAATCATACCCAGATGGAACATGATTCCAAAGAAGGGCATCTATGCCAATACCTCAACTTCGAAGACCCCTATCACTTCTGCAAGAGAGCTTATGATGTCAACGTCGTAGATCGCATTGTCAAGTACAGATGCAAAGCCTACCCTCTAGGATCCCCCATGGTTAGGAAACTAACCAAAGCCACCAAACTCTCCATGCAAGCAGATCCCACTGACACTACCATCCTCCCTGACGAATATAAAGAATATGAAGAAGTATTCTCCAAAGAAGCCACAGACCATGTACCTCCATCCTGGTCTTATGACCATGAAATCAATCTTGACGACACATTTAAACCAAAAGTTGGAAAGATCTACCCCCTCAACCCTGAAGAAAGAAAAGCCACCAAAGACTTCCTAGATGAAAATCTTGCCACAGGGAAAATCTGCCCATCCAATTCTCCCAAGCCTCACCTTTCTTCTTCATCAAAAAGAAGGATGGAGGACTTCACCCCTGCCAAGACTATCGATACATCAACGAACATACAATCAAAGATGCCTACCCCCTTTCCTTGATCTCCGATCTTGTCAACAAATTGAAAGATGCCAAGGTCTTCACCAAATTTGATGTCTGATGGGGATACAACAATGTCAGAATCAAGGACAGATATCAATGGAAGGCAGCCTTCATCACCCACAAAGGACTCTTCGAACCCACCATCATGTTCTTTGGGTTAACCAACTCCCCTGCCACCTTTCAAAGATTCATGAACAACTCCTTTAGAGATATGATCACCGAAGGGTGGTTGATCATCTACATGGACGACCTCCTCATCTTCTCTCCTGATGAGGAAACCCATACCAAAAGAACAAAAAGGGTTCTTCAGTGAATGAAGGAATTAGACCTTCACCTAAAGCTCTCCAAATGCTACTTCACTACCAAAGAAGTAGAATATCTAGGGATGATTGTCAAACCAGGAACTCTAGCCATGGACCCTGTCAAACTTGATGGAATCAAAAAGTGGCCCACCCCAGCCAAAGTCAAGGACATGCAATCCTTCCTAGGATTCGCAAACTTCTACAGAAGATTCATCCCAAACTACTCCAATATTGCTCACCCCCTCCTTGACCTCACCAAGAAAACCACTCCATGGTTGTGGACTGACAGATGCCACAAAGCCTTTGAGGAACTCAAAAACAAGTTCCTATTGTTATGCTTGGTCCGGGTAGGAATGAGCGTAGGCTCAAAGAACTAGGATGTAGGGTCAAGGGTTCAAGGTGACAACAGAGTACTTGCCCTATAGGGTCAAGGGTTCTGCCTGCTAGGACATATAGCAGGTGGTTCGAGTGTAAGTCTGCCTACCGAAGAGGTAGCAGCGAGTTACAATGAAGGAACGAGGTAAGATTGAGCAGAACTAAGCTAAGGTACAAGGGACGAAGTACTAGAGCTTATATACTGCACAAGGGAAGGTCAAAGAAGGTTATGGAATAACTATGACTAAGTGAAGAATATTCAAAAGGAAGAAAGAAGTAAAGATAACAAGATAAGGGCGTGCGATGAACATGTTGTATGTTCTAGAGCACTCTATCAAAGTGGAAACATCGGGTAAGGCCAACGATAGTAAGCAACAATGAGTAAGAAGAAAAGAATAGGGGCCAATCGTAACACATGCATGATGGGGGACCATCTAGATAGGAAGTTGCTGATGAATTCAAAGATGAACCCCTTTGCCATCACAGTCATGATCACAGGTGACTGGGACACATGCAAGTTCAATCTCATGGAACTGATACCAGGTATTTACAAGGTGAGCCACACACACATGATGTGTTCTTTTCATGTTCATCAATCATAACTGAAGGTGTAAAGCTTGTGTTGGCACATGGTGCAGGTGGCTTGGCAATGGGCAATATCAACATGGCTGTGGCAGTGAT
>JBBPUI010001160.1:0-11726 GCA_038094615.1 Heimioporus aff. retisporus | reverse complement strand
CTCATTGACAGCGGTTGCCTGCTCTGACGGCGTCAATGGCCTCATGACCAAAGGGTACACCACCCTTGGCTCTCTCCCCACCTTCCCAAACCTTGGAGGAGTGTATACCGTAACAGGGTGGGACTCGCCTTCATGTGGCAGCTGTTACGAAGTCACCTACGGTAGCACGACCATCGCTGTCTTGGCGGTGGATGTTGCACTTGAGGGATTCAACTTGTCCGAGGAAGCGATGAACACGTTGACAGGCGGGCTGGCAGTCGAACTTGGTCGGGTCGATGTCACCGCGGTGCAAGTGGCTGCCTCTGTTTGTGGGCTCTAGGGCTTCAATCAGACAAACAACTGACTGGTTCGAACCTAACCAACGTCATCTCTTGTGTTGGAAATACTGATGCGTGTTTCAGGACAATGACTCCATTTGCATGACTCAGATGACACAAACACTTAAATGAGATCTTTTATTGCTAATTAGGACATTTCACTTGGAAGGCTAGTCGGACGTTACCACACTTGATACATCAGGGGGCTAGTTGATAGTAAGATAGAGAATACCGAAAATGTGTTCATACCCTTACCTGAAACGTACGCCCTATACACGATATATCCACAATGCTGTGAAGCACGCACCATACCGCTCAACGGTAGACGACAATGCCAGTAAGGGTTCCCTGGAAATTGTCCAGATTCCCAGCATCACCGGAAGCGCAGCAGCGCCCGCAACGAGTTTCCGGATTCGTGGTGAAAGGCGGGGAGCGCCAAGCCATGTGGCACGAATGATGTTTACTCCCTCCACGGCATGTACCAACACGCTTGCCACGAGCCCTGTGTACAATGCCCAGCTACGCCACGGGAACCGACTCAGCCCTGTCTTGACGAACTCGTAATCGAGCTCCGCCGGACCAACGCCCAATATGGGCGGGGAAGGCTCGGCTGGAGAGAAGCGGTGGATAAAAACATGGATAGGCAAGAAGACGAGAGCTGAATAGGCGGCCAGACTCAGCGAGCTTGTGAGTTTGCGAGGCTGCTTGGAGGCAGAGGGCGAAAAGGCCCTCCGGGCGATAGCCGACGCGATGTGTACGACGAACGGCGTCAAAACGAGGCATTTTTCCCCAAAGGGTGTTTGGTAGTACTCTCTCCCCAGGAGCTGCCCAAGTTGTAAGTTGGCACGGGCTGTGGTCAATAGGCTTTCAGCAGAAGATATAATATGAGTACTCACCATGACATTGGAGGCAAGGCTCGACCCTCCCACATTCGCAAGGACGGGTGCAGATAAGTGAATTAAGAGAAAGGTCGAAAGAAAGGGCGCAGATGCGTGCGCTAGCTTGGCCAATATCGGGATGGACCTGGCTTTGTTCGGGCTGTCGTTTGGGCTCATCGTCGGCTTGGGCGGTCGATGTGGAAGACTCTGGCCTAGGCTGATTTCTTCCCACGCCGTAGATCATGGCAAACGGCGAAGAGGAAATTGCAATAATAAATTTCCTCCCATACAACCTTCGCCACCAAGTTCGTGCAAATAGCCTTGTACATACTCTCACCGATGAATGCAAGATTGCGTAGCAATAAGCATTGAATTGCACCCCTCTTGGGCCTGCGAGCCCTGCGCGCATACGCTGTCCTAATTAGGATAGCAGCAGTTATCTAATCAAATATTGTATTTTATGAATTGCTAGTATGATCAGCGATTGGCACCAGCACCGTGATCGGCCGTTCAAGCATGCGGCGATGGTTTTCTGATCGCAGCGTTGAACTACTGCTACACAGAATGGTACACAGTAAACCGTTCAGTCAAGATTCCAGGCACAACGTGAGCGTGTGAGTTGATGGTCGTCGCACTGTCGCACGGGTAAAGTTCGAGGCAATCAATCTGACGTAAATAGCATCCTCAGACAATCAACCGGCGTGACTGAATGCGAGCTACTTCCACAATTTTCAACCAAAACGGTCAAGATGGACTGGAGGGGTGAACGAGGTGCTGATGATCTAAGAGGCAACGCCGATCCGAGCGTCTCTCATCTCGCCCAACAAGACACAGTTTCTTGGTACAGGAAACCCAACCTTCGCGCCTTGTACCTTCTGATGGTGCCCACGTGTCTTGGGGTGGAGCTGATGACTGGGCAAGCATTTTCACGACTCTTATTTGAAATACAGGATACTCACATGACAAAAGGTTTGACTCCTCCCTGGTCAACGGATTACAAGCGGTCCCGTCATGGCTCGAATGTGAAGTAGTCACCGAGTTGATTAGACAGGAAATTGACTTGGACGATAGACTACGGTCATCCACATTCCACCTCGCTGGGGCTTATGACGTCCATGTATTCTCTAGGTTCAGTTTCTGCCATTCCGTTCGTGTCTACCGTCGTCGATAAGCTTGGAAGACGGTACCCGATACTGCTTGGTAGCATGCTTGCCATCTTGGGAGGTATTCTTCAAGGATCCGCATTGAACTGTATGTCTTCAAATCTGTTCGGAAAGAGGTCATTGATATCGAAGTTACTAGTTGCGATGTTTATCGCCGGTCGGTTTATCATCGGATTCGCCAACATTTTTTGTGTTGCGGCTGCCGCGTCTCTGATTGGAGGTGGGTAAATGAGTTCTGTCTGTGCATCACCCATCGATGACATTTTATTGACACACATACAAAGAACTGTCGTACCCCAAGGAGCGAGCAATCATGAGTTCCCTGTTTACGACCTTGTGGGATCTTGGCGAGTCGAAAGCTTTGCGATTGACGTTCTCAGGCTTATCTCTTCTAGGCTCGTTGGTTGCTGCTATCGTGATTCTCCAGACGTATGCCATGACTAGCAACTGGGGGTGGCGGATTCCATCTTTACTTCAAGTCGTGCCGAGTCTTTTTCAGGTTGCCTTCATTTGGTTTATACCCGAGTCTCCTCGTTGGCTCATATCCAAGGGGAGAGGAAGTGAAGCCCGTGCTGTTCTCATCAAGTATCATGCAGAGGGGAATGAAGATTCTGAGTTCGTCGAGGCAGAGTACACTCAGATCGAGCAAGCGCTGGAAGCAGAGGTGAAGGCTGCCCAAGTGAGCAAGAGCATAATGTTTTCAACGCCGGGGATGCGGAAACGCGCCATGATCGCTGCCTTTCTGGGACTATCCACCAATTTCAGTGGTGTCGTATTAATCGCGTAAGTATCTTCGATGTCCATGTGTCAAGCTATTCGTTTACATCGTTGACAGAGCCTACCTTCCTCAAGTCCTGGACAGCATTGGCATACATGATAATCGAACCAAGAACATTGTAAATCTGGCCAAGAATTTGTGGGCAATCATCAACGGAACAGCCGCTGCGTTGATCGTACCGCGCTATCCTCGACGGAGGATATATTTGGTGCGCGTTATCATTGCGAACGACTTATTAGAACTTCCTCTTACGTCCCGATAGATATCTGCTATATCGATTTTTGTTGTGTTTGCTGCATGGACTGCGGCGAGTGCAGAATACTCGCTCACGCAGAACTGGATCGCTGCTCAACTCGTGCTCGTGTAGGTACTCGACTTCTGAATCTCCGCGTGCTCAATCTGATCATGTGTGCGGCAGTCTCATCTTCCTGTACAGTCCGTCCTACAATATGGCATTTACCGTCTTGCCCTATAGCAAGTATTTTTACTTTGTTTTGGGCCCGTGTTCTGAAGGAATGGCCCGGATGTGAAAAATAGCATTCATGGTTGAAGTCTTCCCGTTCCACGTCCGAACCAGGGGCATCGCCTTCTTTCAGTGGTGGAGCCGTGCCTCGATGTTCTTTACCTACTTTGTGAATCCAATCGGTATGGACGCTATGGGTACGTCCGATCGTTCGCCCAAACAAGCCCGTGCTGAATGCAGACCCTAGGTTGGCGATGGTATATCTTGTAAGTGCATCACCTATAACAACGGTCATGGGAAGAAACACTTATTACTGCTAGCTACTGCGTGTGGAACGCCTTTCAAGTTGTGTTCATTTACTTTATGTTCCCCGAGACTTCTGGGCGGACACTCGAGGAGCTGACGTTTTGTGAGTGTTCAGTGACCGCAGGATCTTATCTGACTTCCTTTGGACAGTATATGAGGGGGATCAGGATATGGGTGGACAGACCGAGCAGGATGGGCTGCGCGACAGGGCGAGGTCGACGTATGGTACCATGGAGGACGATTCGTTCAGTGGTCATGACGAGTAGTGCAGCCCCTCTGCGGGGCAAAAGGTGCGTGAGGATGCAGCAGCCCGCTGTCGTTACTACACATACAGTACGCGGTCGTCATCGACCAATCTGACCAACGCGTGTTTGTATTAGTTGAACTTAATCTTTTACACTGTCGCTCCTCGTTTGAGACACCTTGTTTCTCATGCCACGAGGAAGCTGCGGGCCTGCACTAACTAACGTGAGGCCGAATCGTCGACGCCTCCGAAATCCATTCCACATCTATTATCACTTCTGGCGTGGCACCGCTCTCCACATCCTCGTCAGCGACTACCAGTACTTATTTCGCAGTAGATTCACATCACCTATACCTCAAGGAGTTTGGGTTCATCCACTTTAAGTAGCTGTACTATAAATTCGGTGCGACAGGATTAAAGTAACGATTAATTACCTCCGAAATCCACTTCACTTCTGTCACTTCTGATGTGGCACCGCTCTCCTCCACATTCTCGTCAGCGATCACTAGAACCACAGATCAGCCATTCGAACATGCAGCCTCGATGGTTTTCATCTCGCTAGCGTTAAAGTAGTAGGCCCCGAACATGTACTATCACCTCACAGCTAAGCGCCAAGATCCCGAGGTGGTCACGAACCTAAGTTCACACTGACATAAGTCAGTAGGAATCAGGGAGAGTCTCAACAATGCACGGTAAGTAGACTGACCTGCCATTTGCACTACTGTCGTCTGTCCAGTGACCATGCGATCAGAAGCAGCCGAGGCCGGAGGAATCATGTCATCCAAGTTGATGTCAGCCGCCTGGCCTGACCTTGTAAGGCGGCTGTGCTTCACATGTTCACAGGTACTCCTTCCCGTCAGTACTAGTGCCAACAGCTTGCCCGAGTATGCCACTGGACCTGGAGGCTCGTTGCAGGCGACCTCTCGAAGAGATCATTGCTCTGTCGAATGCCATCCGTTGTTTTGCACTGAGGTGTGCAAACCACCAAAACTTTGAAGCTTGCGAGAGGCTCCGCCATCAACTGGAGACAATCCGTATTTCCGCCGACACCATCCTCGAAAGCATCACGAGAGCCTCTCTGACGAATTGGTCTCTCGATGATCGAATAACCGATTGGCTGTTCAGCGGAGAACCCCGCTTGTGCACGGAAAAACTGAAAGAAATGGATAACATCCTCAAGCCGCCCAATGGCCGAGAGCTGCCTGCACGACTTCCCGCAAGGCCACTTGGACGAACCAACAACCCACTTGCCGCAGCAATAACTTTCTTCGATAAACACAGCAGTCTATTCCATTTCTTGGTTACAGCTGACGTATGGTGAGCCTCTCATGGGCCGTCGGCCAAATGGTGGGTCTGACATGATACTATGTCAGGAATTGTCAGAGAACCCTCTCGGGTTCAACGACATCTCAAGTCGCTACACCTCTTGTCCAGGAAACAACAACGCTCCATGCTCAGGAACCTCAGTCGAGTCGAAGGTACGTGTCAAAAATTCGATGTAAGCTCTTGAAAACGATTTGGGTAGTGTGGGAACAATACCTAGCACGTGCCGTCAGAGTGGATTGCACCGTATGTGTCACGTGTCACATCTGTTGTATACGTTCGACGACATCTCGCCCTAGAGCAAAAGTTGGAGGAGATCTCACGATGGCTTGCCGCAGTTGATCCAAATGAGAAGCACAATTATACGCTCCAGCTACGGCGAGAAGGGACCTGCACGTGGTTCCCAAAGACGCACGCATACGAAACATGGAGGACCGGCGAGATACAACTTTTATGGTTGCAGGGAAAGGGTGTGTTTCTAGTTTTCGTATACCCATGTCGCACGTTTGTTAACTTGCCTCAGCTGGTTGCGGAAAATCTGTACTAGCGTAAGTACACCTATTATACATGTCCACATGGCGATGACTCTTCTAGCGCATCTACCGTCGAGTACCTCAAAAATACCCTAGATGATGATGAAGTCATAGCATTCTTCTATTGTGATTTCCAAAACAAACGGTCGACAAGTTGTGCAGAGGTGATGCGCTCGCTGCTCACACAGTTGCTGCATCATATGAGCGATCGTGGCATCGACCCTGGTGATCTCCCGAACAAGATCCTAGCAGCCAAATGCAAGGGCATCCTATCACTCGATGACTCTGATAAACTCTGCGATGAAGTGTCGCGTGCGGCCATTCTCTTTCCCCGTGAGCCCATCATCGTAATCGGTGCGCTTGATGAATGCGCGGATGTCGAAGCACTCCTCCGCGCACTTCTCATACTCAATCGGGGTGACGCTCGGCTGTTGGTGACGAGCCGACCAAACTCCATCATTTTATGTTATTTGTCGGACCTTCCATCGCTGTCCTTTGAAACTGCAGCAAGCGAGTTGGCGGAAGATATGGCCCTGCATGTGAGGCAAGAGATCGACTCCCACAGCAAGCTGAGAACCACCGATGCGGGGATGAAGGAGGAGATATGCCAAAAACTAAACGAGAAAGCAGAAGGAAGGTAAATAGTTGGGTTTACTTGGTCATGGTTCGACTCACTGGCGCCGTTTCTAGGTTCCGCTGGGTTCAATGTCAGCTCGACGCACTGAAAAGATGTGGGTCTAGGCAAGGGTTTAGGGAGGCACTTGACAACCTCCCTACGGAGCTTGAAGCGTCATATGAGAGGATTCTGGATGCGATCGACGAACGGAGCGTAGCAGGGAAGCTAGCACGGCGTGCGCTTGTTTGGTTGGTGGCTGCATTAGAGCCGCTGCGGCTTGTTCAGCTCGTTGATGGACTGTCGATCGACTTTTCATTGCCGAGAAGAATTGGTCGTACGCAAGGGTGGCCAGGATCCGAAATTCTAGATTCGTTGTCGAGCCTGGTATCTTACCACGAGGGAACGGATGTTGTTACGTTATCACACTTCAGGTCAAGGTATGCATAAATCTGTGTATTTGGAATATCTATATAACACCCTTTCAGGAGTTCCTGCTTGATCGCACGGCATTGCCGACATACCAGATCATACCACACGAGGCGCATGCAGAGGCAGCGCAGACATGCATGCGCTACTTATCCACGTTCATCAAAGAGGGACCTTACCGTGGCACGGTTGTCCCATTTGGGACCTGGCCGATGCTTTCTTACGTGCTCTCGTCCGGTTTCAACCATCTTACCTACGCCGATCCTGGATCATCAGTTGTCCTCGAGGCATTACAATCCCTGGGATCAGACGTGCGCTACCTCCCAACGCATTGGGACCTTGTCTGCGAGTTGCGGGAAGAGGTTCTCCCGCGATATTTCCCTCCATGGCCAACATCGAGGCACGACTTCTTACTGTACATCTTGATCGCTTATTCCTCCGTGAAACTTTTGCGAACGTTCCTCTCCGGGAATTATCCTATGAAGGCAAGAATTAGGGCGAACCCACTAGTGTATGCCGCAGACTTTGGGAAGACGGAACACGCGATTGCCCTGTTGGAGTGCGGCGCAAACGTGGATGGGCGAGGTTTGGTTGTCGATGACAGTCATATGGCTTCGCCACTCGAGGTGGCTATCAATCTTGGTCAAGATGTGCTCGTGAGTGAGCTCCTGCAGAGAGGCAGCGTGGTGACGGCTGAGCTACTCACGACTGCCATCTGTATGCCATGGTGCCCCACTCGGGTGCTTGCGCTGCTGATGCAAACCGACGCATTCGCAAAGTGGGTGGAAGATATTGGGGATGAAAAGTTGTGCCGTTATATATTCAGCAGCGCGCGGCCAAGCACGGGGGACGGTAGGAAAACAGACGAAGATCACGTAGCGATTGCGAGGAGACTGCACGAGGTCGGGATCGACGTTTCTCCAGACAGTCCGCTGGGGACAGAGCTTGTCGAGCGAGCGATGCATGCAGCACATACCTTGACGCTTGAGTACTTGCTTCCGCCCGATCAACCACCCGCTCCTCGATTTCTCCTTACTGCATCGACTGGCGACACTTCCGACACTGTATTGGTGGTTGATTTCTTGCTTCGCAGAGGGGTTGATATAAACGTGGTCTCGGAAGGGCAAAAGAACACTGCGCTTCATCTGGCGGTGATGTGTCCCTGGGAACCACGAAGTTTGGAGCTGACCAGGGTGCTGATGGGTGCTGGATGCCTGCCTCACATGCGGAATGCGCGAAGTGAGACACCAGTGACGATGGCAATCACGCGGGGATATCTTACAGTGGTAGAACAACTGTTGTCGACTGATGCCCCGCTTCCTTCCTACATGCTACAGGTGGCATTGCAACGAAACGCACACCCCCGGATGGTTGAATTACTCATTCGTAGGGGTGCCAGTGCTGATGTGGATTCCATCCTAAGCAATGATAGCAAAACTATACTTGATCTTGCCATGGCCAACTACGATGAATTGGCGTGCATGGATCTAATTGGGATGCTCTTAAAAGCTGGTTACAGCTTTACCTACGGTTCTATTTTTCGGACCATGCGTTCTGCTCTCGGTCGTGCACAAACTTCCTTGGTCGAGTGTCTAGTCTCGTTCTGCGTCCAGTCTTGCGTCCAGGTTCCTCCCATTGTTACAACACACGCCTTGCAATGCTGCTCTCCTCCCCACCTGATTGAATCACTGATCAGTGCAAGTGGTGATATGGATGTCATCGATCCCTTTACTGGAGAAACCGTACTTCACACCACCATCAACTCTTACGACGAATCAACGTGCTTGGATCTGGTCAAACGTCTCATCGATCATGGGGTCACCCCTCACGCCCGCAACTCTGTAGGGACATCGCCCCTGGAGGCTGCCATCGAACGCGGACATACTTCTGTGGCTGAATTTCTGCTCTCGTCTAACGTCCAGGCTCCTCCCAACGTTCTATTTGACGCCCTACAGCGCCGCTCACCTCCCCACTTAATCGAATCACTGATCAGTGCAGGTGCTGATGTGAATTTCGTCAGTTTGTTTGAACACACTGTACTTCACGCCGCCATCTACAACTACGAGGAATCGAGGTGCTTAGACCTGGTCAAGTGTTTCATTGATCTTGGCATCACCCCTCACGCCTGTAGCTCTGTAGGGACATCACCCCTGGAGGCTGCCATTGAACGTGGCCACATTTCTGTGGCTGAATTTCTGCTCTCGTCTTACGCTCGGGTTCCTCCCAACATTCTATTGCATGCCCTACAGCACCGCTCGCCTCCTCGCCTAATCGAATCACTGGTTGGCACAGGCACTGATGTGGATCTCATTGACCCCTTTACTCGAGAAACCATACTTTGCGCCGCCATCAACAATTACAGCGAAGTTACGTGCTTGGATCTGGTCAAGCGTTTTATTAATTCCGGCGTCACCCCTCACGCTTGTAGTTCTGTGGGGACATCGCCGCTAGAGGCTGCCATCGAACGCGGACATATTTCTATGGCCGAGTTTCTGCTCTCATCTTATGCCTGGGCTCCTCCCAACATTCTATCGCATGCCCTACAGTGCCGCTCACCTCCCCACCTAATTGAACTTTTGATTGGTGCAGGTGCAGATGTGAAACATACTGATTGGTTTACTCAAGAAACTGTACTTCACGTCGCAATCTATAACTATGACGAATCAACATGCTTGAATCTGATCAAGCATTTCATTAATCTCGGTATCGCCCCTCATGCTTGTAGTTCTGTGGGGACATCGCCCCTGGAGGCCGCCATCGAACGCGGATATATTTCTGTGGCCGAATTTCTGCTCTCATATTATGCCCGGGCTCCTTCAAACATTCTACTCCACGCCCTACAGCGTCGCTCACCTCCTCACCTAATTGGACTTCTGATTGGTGCAGGTGCAGACGTGAAATACACTGATTCGTTTACTCAGGAAACCGTACTTCACGCCACAATCTACAACTACGAGGAATCGACGTGCTTAGATCTGGTCAAGCATTTCATCAATCTTGGCTGCACCATTCATGCCTACGATTACATGGGGATATTACCTCTGCATATTGCTATCAAACGCGGACACGCTTCCGTGGCTAGATTTCTGCTGTCATCCAATGCCCAGGCTCCTCTCAACCTTGTATTAGAGGCCTTTCTGTGCCGCTCGCCTCCCCACCTGATGGAATTTCTGTTTGGCACAGGTACCAAGGTGAATCCCATTGATTTGTTTGCCCTAGAAACCGTACTGTACGCTGCCATTCACAACTACGAGGAATCGGCGTGCTTGGATGTGATCAAGCGTTTCATTGATCTTGGCTGCACCCCTCATGCCTACACTTCTGTGGGGATGCCACTCTTACACGCCGCCATCGAACGCGGATATGCTTCTATAGCCGAGTTCCTTCTTTCGTGCAATGTCCCGTCCCATCCTCCCATTTTGCTATTCGCACTGCGCGAATGTTCGCCTCCAAAGATAATCCAACTGCTTGTGTACCACGGCACGCGAGAACACGGTGCGACGATGTTTGGAGTCGACTGGGATGCCGCAATCCAGCTGTCTGCTTCGTACACTCTTCCGGACAGGCTGGAGGTCGTCGACATACTGAGTGCTGCACGGCAGGCGAGTGTAATGATGCCTCCGAGCCCGAGCCTCACGGATGAGACCCCCAACCGTGTTGCCAAGAGACAAAGACTTGGGCGAATCTGGTGAGCGCTGGCATGCCCTCTGGTTTCTCACCTTTGTTTTTGAACACGTGTTTGCCAGATCCTACTTGTTTGGTGCACGGACCGCCCGTGCGTACGCGCTATTCCCCGTCTGCCAACCGCTCTGGCATTGCCCTGCGCTGACTACCTACCGCTCGGAGATGCCCCTTGTTTTCTTCTATACGGTAACCTATGGCATAGACTCGTTTATTTTTTTCGTCTGCTTTTATTTGAACCCGCCTTTGAACCACGCGCCGTTGTATACTCACTGACCCCCTGAGGTCCTTTGTCTGCTCTCCACTATAATGGAAAAACACAGTGCAAAGGGCCCGGAACTGCCCGGACGTCTCGCCCAATGCCAGCCATCGTCTTCGAGGTGACGTTTCGTGAGCGTTACCGTTACGCCGTCCGATCCACGCACGTCTCATCGTTCTCCCCGACGGTGTTCGAGGGAGGATCGGGAAGCGCACGGGCAGATCGAACCAGAAGAAAGGCGGGTAACGAGCTGAGGAGGCTGACCTCGGTGTCGCGTTTCGATCGATCCTCGGGGGGGGGGGACTCAGACTGGACGAGAAGAGGCCATACGGGCGTCCGCCCGTCGGCGGCCTTCGGGGTTCAAATCCACCGTCGTTTATTCGACGGCGCTGCGACTGACGTGTCGGGGACCCACGACCCCACCCCGGTGTGCCCGGCATGAGTGCCACAATTGGCAGCGGAACCTTTTTGGACGATGCGATCTGGGGAAAAAAGGTCGATCATAGTGTCTCCCGCGAGCTTTTTTTTTTCTCACCCGAGCCCGAGAGAGATACCCATCCCGTTCGGACGGAGCCGGTCGTCATGTAGAAGAGAAGGGGGTGGAGTGGGGAATGCAACCTTGGCTCTCGCGCAGTTTTTTCCCAAGGGCCTTCCCTCCGAGTACGAGTCGGTCTCGTTCCGACGTCACGGGACGTCGCGAAAAGGGCTCGGTCGCCGAGACGCATCAGTCGAGGTGCCA